>JANIVW010000033.1:0-132781 GCA_030555995.1 Isabelozyma heimii
TTTTTTTTTTTTTTTTTTTTTTTTTTTTTTTTTTTTTTTTTTTTTTTTTTTTTTTTTTTTTTTTTTGGTTGTTGTTTGTTCACCACGGCGGCCGTCCTGGCTTAAGTACGACGTCAGCCATGTGCCCCTGTTAAACTTAACCTTTTGGCAATACCTTGTTTCACTAAACAATATTGACAGATGACGACAGTCTTTCCGTTTTTGAATTACCAGGATCATATGTTCGCTTTCTATTTCAGGGTTTGTATTACCGACTTTCATAACCTAGCCTAAATACCCTTTTTATCTTGCTATTTCTTATTAATCTATTTTTAATTATTTTCTTATGTGCGACACAGTATGCATATTCCTTACATATTATTTTTTTTATTTTATTTTTTCTTTTTGTTGTTTCACCGATTTCACGTCGCACCGGGATATATATATTACACCTCATCTTCCCACAGTATAATAGGGAAAGTTTTCTTCTTATCCTTCACTTCTGAAGTTCATTATTCATCTGTGTCTTGTCAAACACTCTGTCAAACCAGTTGTTCAATTGCAAAGAACTTCTAATTCACACCCTACACACGTACTACTTTCCCCCCCCTCCCTCAATTTTTCCTGATAGACCGCTATACTTTGTACCGTTTTGTCAAGAGCCGACCAACATCATTCTTCCCTCACGTCCGTTGTCAACTCACTTCCTAGTTGATACTTCTGACTCAAATTCCGACATCATCATCATCATCCCATAGTCGTCAGTCCTCCGCTACTCCTTAGCCTAGAACACTCAAATTCATTCCTGTACATTGTTGAGGAACCATTTCCTGAAACAGTTACCACTTTCTAGCACAAATACATATTTTTAGGCGCGTTCCTGATAATTTTTTTTTATTTTTCACATCCACTTCCATTATGAAATTAGTGATCTTTTTCTTGGTTGCAATCCTTGCTACCTTGACTCAAGCGCATCCACTAGCATCAGGTAATGTGCAGATCAAAAAGAAGAATTTACAGTTCGACTACAACAGCGAAAAAATCCGTGGTGTCAACCTCGGTGGTTGGTTTGTTTTAGAAGCTTTCATCACTCCATCTATCTTTGACATATGGTGTGAACCAGGTGATGATTCTCAAGTCCCAGTTGATGAGTACCATTACACACAAAAATTGGGCAAGAGTGTTGCCTATGA
This sequence comes from Isabelozyma heimii, assembly GCA_030555995.1. NCBI lineage: Eukaryota > Fungi > Ascomycota > Pichiomycetes > Serinales > Metschnikowiaceae > Isabelozyma > Isabelozyma heimii. The sequence continues at coordinate 1,173 of JANIVW010000033.1, forward strand.
AAGATTATCCACCCATTGGGATACTTGGATCACCGAAAACGATATTAAGAAAATTTCCAAATTAGGGTTGAATTTCGTCAGAATTCCTATTGGTTACTGGGCTTTTGTCTTGAAAGATGATGATCCTTATGTCCAAGGTCAAACCAAATACTTAGACCGTGCATTGGGATGGGCCAAAAAATATGACCTTAAAGTCTGGATTGATTTGCATGGGGCTGCAGGTTCCCAAAATGGATTCGATAACTCTGGTTTAAGAGACTCACTTCAATTCCAAAATGGTGACAACACTGATGTTACTTTACAAGCTTTAAAGAAAATAACTAGCACCTATGCTACTTCCGCTTGGGAAGACGTTGTCATTGGTATTGAATTATTAAATGAACCTTTAGGTCCTTCTCTTGACTTGGATAAATTAAAGGACTACTTGACTCAAGGTTATGAATACGTCAGAAATGTTGGTGATCAAGCCGTCATTGTCCAAGATGCTTTCCAACCTTCTGGTTACTGGAACGATTTCTTAACTGTGAGCAATGGTGACTACTGGAGTGTTGTTATTGACAAGCATCGTTACCAAGTTTTCTCCGCCGGTGAATTAGAAAGATCTATAGATGATCACATTTCCACTGCATGCTCCTGGGGCCGTTCTGACCAGCAAGAATCCCACTGGACCGTGACTGGGGAATGGTCTGCTGCTTTGACCGATTGTGCCAGGTGGTTAAATGGTGTTGGACGTGGTGCAAGATGGTCTGGAGACTACGACAACTCTCCCTACATTGGCTCATGTGCTGACTATACTGATCTCGGTAACTGGTCTGATGAATTCAAGGCTAACACCCGTAAATATATTGAGGCTCAATTAGATGCATTTGACTTAACAGGAGGCTGGGTCTTCTGGAACTGGAAGACTGAAAGTGCTGTGGAATGGGACTTCAGCAGATTGATTGCTGCCGGACTTTTCCCTCAGCCTTTTGATGATAGACAATATCAAAACCAATGTGGATTCTAGTTAATTTTACTTGTTTGCTTTCTTAATTTTTCCTTTCTCAAAACGTTTATAGATTGAGGGTTCAATTTGGGTTTTATTCGAATTTCGTTTACTTTTTAGTTTTTTAGATGTTGCTTTTCCAAAATTTAACAGTTTTTAATAATTCTATAGTACCATTAAAAAAATAATTCATCAAAGTCCGAGTGCGTCATGCACTCAACCCAAAGTAGTAATTATGAGCCAGCAGAAATCAATAAAAAGGGGACTATTTCTAAAATTGTCATGGAGATTACAAGAATTATAATAAGGAAAGCGCAAAATTGTATTAAAGCTTCAAAGACGAAATAAATATTTCTAGGAAATGAGTTCATGCGGTATATTTTGCATATATATCACTGTGGAAATATTCGACGAATGACTGCAAAAGGGCATCACTGGAATAATCATAGTCTTCGATGGAATTGTAGACCTGGCAGGAAAACCTAGCATACATTGTCCCGTTAACTATAGAAACTGGAACCATCGTTCTGTAATCGTAAACCATTTTCCTAGTGACGAATTCGAGCCACTCACCTACAAGTTCTCGGTTATTACTGTCGAAGTAATCAGTATTCACCGCCTTCTTTGCTTTAGCCAAAGCCTTAGCCTGTTCAAGAGGAACTTCGATATTTATCATGGTAGTGGTGACTGAATCGGCATCGTCATTCAAAATCTTTGCCCCAGGCCATTTCTTGGTGGTGATTAAATCTCCTGCTTGTTGCGTCAAAGCATGGCAGTAATTCCAGATTTGTTCTTCACCCCCACATTCATTGTCACGGAAGCTAATAGCTCTTTCAATACAAGAAATGGGAGCAAAATTCTTGGTTCCAACGAAAGCGAACTTGTTGACTAACAAGTCGGTTTCTTTCTCAGGAGGTAATTCTGCGTCATCGTCAACATACGAGTGACTGATAGGGAATGTTTGAACGCTTCTGTGGTGCTCTTTTTTCACATACAAGACAGCACAACCCCGGGGAACATACAACCATTTATGTAAGTTTGAAGTGTAGAAATCGGGGCTAAGCTCACCAAGATTGATGGGGATCAAACCCACGGAGTGTGCTCCATCGATGAGAGACAAGACGTTATATTTAGCACATAACCTGGTGACATCTTCAAAGGGAAATCTAACACCGGGCATCGATGTGATGGTATCATATAAGCACAATTTGACTTCACCTTCCTTTTTAAACACCGCTTCAATCTGTTGGACGATATCTTCATTATTCAATGGATACTCCAAGTCAATAACGATAACCTTCACCTTGTACCTTTTCTCAATGAACCTGATGGTGTTACCACAAGCACCATATACGGTGTTCATCATCACGATCTTCTCCCCTGGGTGCAAAGGAATTGATCTCAAAATAGCATTGACTGCCGAGGTAGCATTGTCGAGGAACGCCAAGTCGTGATAGTCACAATGCAAGAACTTCCCCATGGCCTTAAGCCCTTTGGTATACTCGGGGATTTGTTCAAGACGGAGGAACTGGTCAGGGAACATGAAGTCCAGTTTCATTGCTGACACGTACTGTTCAAACACCGGCGAAGGAGTTAAACCATACGATCCATGGTTAACAGGCACAACATCGGGGCCCAATTCCTTGAAGAACACTTCTCTAAACTGCTTACCAAACGGTACTGTTGGTTCTGGCATCTATATATATAGCTTCTATAAACTCGGAATGAAGAAAAGGAAAAAAAAAGAAATAGATAAAAGCCCGGATCACGTCTGCATTTTATTTCTATTGATAAGATGCCAGTCCAGGAGAGGCACCAGACAAAAATAGTTTCTCGAATTGAAACCATATACGGCCTATGACTCTTATCTATGACTCACAAGCGAACACCGACCCCAAATGAATCGGTGTTTCACCCTGATTATGCTAGTATCTCGCCAAGATCTTTCTTCGACAGCCACTACCTGTTGAAGTTCAAATATTCGTATTTAGGCTGTTAGGTGTCATCTGGGAGTCCTGTCTACAAGCGCGATCGAGAAAAAGCGAATACCCGTAAAAAATGCGAAAACCGATTCAATGAGCAATTGACGTCTTCCTTAGCTGCCAGCCAACTGTGAGTCATTGGACACTTATTATGTATCGATTTGGACTCCGGCTCAAGTTGAACCCGTTACGAATATGGAATGGAGGGTATCTGAGCTCGCACAATATATGGCGCAATCAATTCGACTTCCATCGCCTGAACAGAATAAAGGCAATCAACCATGTGTTCCTGAGGCCCCTCACGAATGGAAGCCCCAAACCGCCACCAAGAGCATCGGACATACCAGAACTGCGGCTTGATCTGCAGCATCATGAGCCTCTGCAAGAGCTGAAACTCAAGAAGCAGCTTGACAACCTGTGGCCGAAAAGAACTCCTCCAGTCACCAAAGAACAGTTACTTGCTACCGCCAACAACATCTTCTCTCGGTTCAGGATTCGATTGAAATGGCTTCTCAAGCGGTCTAACCGTCCCTTCAACACTGATGACTATTCGGCACTATTCAGTTGGTTGGTGATGGGAAATGCCTTGCTCTTCATTCTAGGAACCACAACCTTTTTCTCCATCGTCATCTTTACCTTCAACACTGTATTTGCCCAGGAATTTTTGGCAAGGAAGCTAGGGGAATTTTTGACAAAAAACTCCAATTTAACTGTAACTTTCGAAAGCGCCGTGGTCCCTGGTTGGTCTGATGGAAAAATTAGTTTCCGTAAATGTTTCGTTAGCAGAAGACCTAAGCGATCTAAAAAATTCGTCAAGGGATCCCAAGCAGAAGCTTACGCCGCCAGTGTAGCAGGACTCACCGAAGAAATGGAAGAAGACGATGGAAATTATACACAATTTGATCTTACGCTTGAAGAGGTCAATGTATCGCTATCGTTCAACAAATGGGTCAATGGAACTGGCATCATTGAAACTATGGAAGTTAAAGGAGTAAGAGGAGTTGTCGATCGTACTCATGTCCATTGGGATCCTGATGACGATGCTACTAATTATAAGAACATTTATAATCCAGGGGATTTCGAGTTTGAAGATTTCAAGATGGAAGATGTATTGTTCAAGTTGATGCAGCCAGATGGGTTCAGACCATTCAACGTGGCCATTTACAATTGTGAGCTTTCACGATTAAGAAAACATTGGTTGTTTTTCGACTTTTTGAACGCCAATGTAGTGTCGGGATCTTATGATAATTCGTTGTTCACCATTCATAAAAGACAGAGATTTAATGATTTTGACGATAAGTTCTTTGGTAACAGGGATGATGCCGAATCGGTGTCTCATACCTGGCAAAGAGTAACTCGGTGCCGTGTTGATTCTTTGAACATCGATCATTTGAACACAGGGTTGGAAGGGCCCTTTGGATGGATCACTAGCGGGAAAGTGGATATGATCGGGGACGTAATGGTGCCACAGGAAAATAAAGACCTAAATATGACCGAATTGGTGAATATCATAGCCCAATCCATCAAGAAAGAAGCTAACAGATATCACAACCCTGAAGTGACCACCAAAAAAAATTTGGATCATCAGTCACGACTTCGGGAAAACCCTAATATTGAAAAGGATATTCTGAAGTACTTTGTTCTTGATCTTACTATTAGACTCCATCATGTCCGAGCATCGGTTCCATTTAAGGCACCTGAGTTGAGTTACATCAACTATGCTCTTATCCGGCCAATTGTAGGTTACATTAACTCCAAGAATACTCTTATCGAGACCAAGAGTCGGGTGGTGAAGAACATTGAAGATTTCAGCGGATCGTGGACTGTGTATGATTCGTTGTTGATGGATGACATCTCAGAAGAAGTTTATGACAGTTTTGTTGACTATGTAGCAGACGAAGAGACCAAGTTGATGAGAATGAGGAAAGTTGGGTTTTGGTCAATGCAATTACTTGTACAGTTGATTGTATTTGGGCTTGGAGCCTTCACATAATGATAATGATTGTATATAGCCTAAAAGTTACTATGTAATGAGTTTGTAGAGCTACCAAGAGAACCAGTCTTTGGAGGGAACAGCGGGATTACATACGTAGAATTAGCACTAACAATGCTATGTAACTAGCAAGACTAATTATCGATAACAAGAGCACCGAATCACCGCTGGTCTTGAACATCTCCATATCCTTCTTAGGGTTATAATATATATCCACCTGAGAAGCTTTGAGGACCCCTATGAAATATAGCAAGCATCCGTAAGCTGTATATACGGTACCAATTGGTAAGAACTCCTTGGAGAACAATTTAATGATTAGAATCGAAAACGATAACGATCCAATAGCTGACCGAGTGTAAGCACCCTCGTAAGTTCGCTGATGAGCCCGGACGTCCAACTTCAACCCGTTGCTGAGGATGTCGAGCCGCGAGGGCAACCTGCTTCTGTTAATTGGTGGTCTTTCGCTCATTGGTGAGAGGAGTAGTTGTTTTTGTCGCACTTCCTGATGTTGAAGCTAGAAAAACTGCACGCTATTTTTCTAAAACATTGCAATCACCATTTCCACTTACTTTTAAAATTTCCCTCTCCATCACATATCACTAATCCTCTAGATGGCACCACCAAAGAGATACTGGGCTAAGATCAAGCTCCCTACAGAGTTTCTCAAGACACTCCCCAACTTCCCAACCCCCATTTCCAAGTCCAGGCTCAAGAAACTAGCGGCCGAAGAGAGAAGAGCACAGTCAGAGGGAACCACTCCTCCCAGTGGAGATACTTCCAAAATTTCATCACCAGCTCCTACTATCGATGTGGCTTCTACGATGGAAACAACGCCAGCGGCTCCAGAACCAGTACCTAAAAAGGAGCCTGCTTCTTCGAATCTGCATTCCAGCTACGTGCTAGATAAATCTGGAGGCACAGTGAGGAAATGGATCAAACAACCTCGTCAATTCAAGACATTCAGTGGATTTAAAGTGAAGTACCAAGCATATGCTGTGCTGGGCGAAGAGAATATAGAGAAGAAAGAAGATGTGGAACCCAATAACGTGAAACAGGAAACGAAGTAGTCGCTGACGTGACTTACTTCAGGAGGCGATCGAATAGATTCGAATTGAACCTCCTCATCGGTCAACGAGCAAGATTGCACGGAGTATAAACAGATTCAGAGTAAAAAGGATGCTACTATTATGATTGTTTCAACTTAATATCCTTTGGCTTTGGCGAAGTCTTTTTAATTTCATTTTGCTCCAAAGAGCATATAGCATATGTATAAACAAACGCCCATCATATAGCATGATGAAAACGAACCAGGAGAAACAGAAGCCGTGATAGTGTATGTAACCATAAGGATATGCTTAAGGCTACTTGCGAAATGAACTACACACAGAGCAACACTTTTAAACTGCTCTCTCTGTCGATTCCCGATGACATAATTATTTCGTACATAGTTATCATCCTATATCGTAGATAAATGAAAACCAGCATCTTAACTCGTTCGATTCGGTTCTCATTTTTGTAGTGAGATCGGCTGAAAAAATTGAAAGGTTCACTTCATTTACAGCCATCTCAACCATCCACAATGAAGGTGCCGAGAACTCGAGGACTCGTTCGTTTTGTTTCAACAAAAACGTCCTCGACACAAGCCAACCACACTTTATCCAACAAACAGTTGTTGTACACCACCGACCCTCTTTCTCCAGGTTCCATATTCTTTTTACCACATGGAACCAGAATATTCAATAAGTTAGTTCACTTCATGAAAAACCAACAACAAAGATATGGATTCCAAGAAGTCATAACGCCATTACTCTACAAGACGAAACTCTGGCAAATGTCAGGCCATTGGGATAACTATAAAGATGATATGTTCAAGGTTGTAGGCAATGACTTGTCTAAGGAAGAGGTTACGGTGCACGATCACGACCAAGACCACGAGCACAGCCATGATGATGGACTCCATGATTACGGTCTAAAACCAATGAACTGCCCTGGGCATTGTTTGATATTTTCCAAGTTTGAAAGATCGTATAATGAGCTTCCTGTGCGATACTCTGATTTTTCATCTCTTCACCGAAATGAAGCCAGTGGGGCCCTTTCTGGATTAACACGAGTGAGAAGATTTCATCAAGATGATGGTCATATCTTCTGTGAGTTAGGCCAAATCAACCAGGAGATTGCCAACACCATAAACTTATTGACCGACAGTTACCGGGTGTTTGGAATTGAAAATAAAGACATTGAGTTCTTTCTCTCGACTAGACCCGAGGATAAGTATATTGGTGAATTGAGTACATGGGACGAAGCCGAGGCTCAATTAACTGAGGTACTTAATGCTACTGCTGGCGTAGGTAAATGGCTGGTTCGAGAAGGAGATGGAGCATTCTATGGACCCAAAATTGATGTTCTTCTTAGTGATGCTTTTGGGAAGAAACACCAAGTAGGAACAATTCAATTGGACTTCCAGCTTCCTAGCAGATTCAATCTCAAATATGTTGCTAGTGATGGGAAACATAACCAACCAATCATGGTGCACCGAGCAGTTTTCGGATCACTTGAACGATTCTTTGCTATCTTGCTAGACCATTATCAAGGAAAATGGCCATTTTGGATTAACCCAAGACAAGCGGTGATTATTCCTGTAAATAGTACGCATCATGAGGCTGCAAAGCAATTACAGAAGAAGCTCTGGGGAGATATTATGAATGAAGAAGCGGAAATTTCCCCAATGACAGGGTACAACTTTTATGTTGACGTCGATGATAGAAACGATACCGTTGGTAATAGAATTAAGGACTCGATTCAAAAGGGGTACTCCTACATTTTGATGTTGGGAGATAAAGACATTCTGAATGGAACTGTGGCCATACGGTCTCGAGATGATAGAAAGGTGAGTTATCTCACGGTAGACGAGGTTTATGAGATGTTCGTTAGCCTCGAACGGGAATACAAATAACTATCAAAGAGAAAAAAGGTAGAGGAGAAGTAAATCAAAGGATGTAGAAATGTCATACAACATTGGGAGAGTACTTATTTCATACAATATACACCTGTAAATACAATATAATACACTAATCGGATTTGCCGTAGCCCTTCGAAATCAAAATTTTCTCGATATCAATCCAAAAGTCTCTTACCACCATTTTATCTCTGAATCTCTTGTCACCTCTATCCACTTTAATCTCGTTGATGTTCCAGTCCTTGATTTGCTTTGGAACCACATCTCCTTGGTAACTTACAAAGTACCCGGCATATTTCTGGAAGAGTTCTTCAGGTTTGGAGTATTTGTATTTGGCAAACTGCCAAGTTTGTCCTGTAATGAAAATGGCCACCACTCTGTCCCAGTATTCTGGTTTGGTGAACACATCCACGTTATCTACCACCATGAAATGATGGCCCATAGTAATTAGCTTCTCTGATGGATGAGTTAACGTTAAGACACCATTTGAAGGTCTTCTTGATGTAGTTTGGTTGGGGTCTACGAATTTGCCATCTTCAAGGAAGTCTTTTATGTTTACCAACGACACCAAAGCGGTGGTGGCTGGAGATACGATGATGATAGGTTGTTTTTTGGCAGTATTCGAGCTTCCATTAGACTTCGAGGAGGAGGATGATTTGGACCTGGATCCTTTCAATTGTGAGATGAAACGTTTCGCATCTGACACCAAGTAGCCAAAATCAATATTTTTTGATCCTCTTAAAGCAGCGTTATGGTCTACAGATGCTCGTTCATGGTTCAAAATTCGATCTATTTGTGGGTCTTCCAATTTTCTCTTTTTGGTTCCTGAATCGAACGTTGCTTCTGCTGGAGCGTCTGTGGTGGCAGCAGCAACCGAAACAATGGCAGCAGGGGCGGATTTCTTGGAGTCTTCGTCGGGACTATCATCCTTCACGAAAGTACAACTGTCAGAACTACCATTTAACCAGGCCGTCAATTCAGCCTTGACAAGGAACTTGAAGTCGGCAATCCCTTGTTGGGAACATTCATTCTTATAATCAACAATCGATGATTTATCATGAGTCCAACAAAATACCACTGCCCTTAATGTTTGGGGCTGGTCTTCATTGTAGAAGTTGGTGGTTTCGTCCAAAGCAAACACCTGGTTACCGAGCTTAACAGAATCAGCATCGTTGATAGCCTCCACTAGCTCGGACCCTTTGAGAAGGGTTATAGGCTGCTTGGCCATGGTGGCCTGGCGTAAAGCCTTCAAAGGTGATGCCATCCTGGTGAAGAGAGATAGTAGAGACAGGTTGAACGGAATTTTTCAGTTGAAGTGCGCATTCAGAGCTTGGGTCGCGCTCATACTAAAATCAAGCATGAGGCTCGCTTATAGACGGAAAACTTCTAATACTCCACAACCATCTATTTCCATGGAGAAAGTACGTTCGTGGACCAACCAGGCGCATATAACCCTCCAGAAAGCACGAGGACTCTGCACCGATGCCCAGAGCCTGCTTCAAAACTCGTTATACCAGCTAACGGTGCTACTTCCGGAGAAAGTTCAGTACCTGACTTTCCTCACTAGGACACTCACGGGAGAGTACCAGAAACTCAGCAAGCTAGTGGAATATGCCAAGGGCAAAGTGAATGGAGATCAAGAGCAGTTTTACCGCCAATTGCAAGAAGTCGAGCCGACTATGAGCCGACTAGAGAATATTCTCCTCCAACTACAGTACACCAAGATCCCGTCATATTTGATAGAAGAAAGCCTAGTGCAAGACAAAAGTGAATTTCTGACTCTAGATGAGTTTATTCTGATGGACGCTATTTCATTGCTTAAACGGAACATTGCGATCTACGAAGCCAATGGTGACAAATTGTATGGGTTGGTGGATGAAAGCTTGAAGCTGGTCACCAGCCGGTTTGGTGATGTAGCGAAGCAGTATAGCGGTATAATGAAGGATTTCGACTCGGTTCAATTGGTTCAGAATAGTAGAAGCAAGATAGAGACTTTGATCAATGGCAATAACTCGTTGGAGTATGAATTGGTGACGATATTGGCGATGTTGACCAACCATTATGATCAGTGCGTAAAGGCAGAGGAATTGCTATCACAAGGAGCGGAAATCGAATTGCAAGTGCTTCAGAATGATGCCCTAGAGCTTCCTGAAGTGTTAAAGGAGATTCATACCATATATAATGTTATCCTTGAGAATGAGGCCAGGGCAAATCAAATCAGTAAAGGCTCATTGCTGGTCATAGAGTCAGTGATTGCTTCTTCCATAGACCAGCTACAGGTGTATCAGCAATTCCGGTCCCACAACCTTGCGAAGCTTATGGTGATGTCGTTTGCTGTTCAAGAATATCTACAGAAGGGGTCTATTGAGGATGAACTCCAGCGTCGGCATCCATTCGAGGTTTATACGGAAACCATCAACCAATTGACGTATCATTACTCAAGATTCCTTGAGATTTACAAAACCAGCTACTTGAATGAGCTTCACTACGAGAAGTTCGTTTATCCGAGGAAATTCTTGAGTAAACTCAACCATTTCCTTAATGAAGAATTGTTCCAGTTTCAACAAGAAGAGCATCAAAGAAGAAAGAAATGGTTGGTTCAATATGGTGATTTTATACCGAAAGAGTTCAAACTTCCGGGCGAGTCCAACCAGCCAGCCGTGGTTCAGGTAATCACGGAGGGATTGGAGAATCTGGATCAAAAGTCTCCGGCCACCTCTGATGAAGAGATCAATCTTCTTAAGTTAATTGGGGCTAATAAGCAGTGAAATCGGCGCGAAGGGCGCGATTGCGCAGTACAAAATCTCTCATCTCTATACATAATAACAACTATGATTACAGATATGTCTTTTGGCCTTGTATTTGCCAAAGCCCTGACGGACTCCTCGACCGAGGATGGGACCAAAGAACCGACAATGAGCATGATGGCCTGCGCGGGCAACGATTATTCAGACCTAGAAGACAGTGAAGACGATCCGACCCCACCAATCACAGCACCAGCATCAGCACCAGCTCAGCAGTATGACCGATATGGAATTGGGGCCAAATTAATGATGAAAATGGGTTATCAGCAGGGGAAGGGGCTCGGTGCGACTCAGAAGGGGATTGTGAATCCTATAGAGACTAAAGTACGACCCCAAGGACTAGGAGTTGGTGGTATCCATGAGAAAGTGAAGGGCAATGATGATAAAGCTGCCAGAGAAGAGAAACCTAAACAGAAGGAGATAACTTATGATTTGTTTTCCATAATAGAAGAGCTCGAACTACGAGGATGTGAGGTTCCTCTACGATACAAGGAATTATCTGATAGTAAGGACGATAGTGAAGCTCTCAAGGAGGCATTTGAGAAGCTTAAATTGGTGAATGATGAATGGGATACTGTCACGAAACAAGAGAAGTATCTCCAGTTTTCTCGTCAAAGCTTGGAGGAAACCCTCAATAAACAACGAAAAGAGATCCAAGATGCAGAAACGATCTTATGGGTTCTCCAGAGCTACTTTTTGGTAAACTCCAGCGAAATAAGCTTCTTAATGCTGAAACTTGAGGACTTGAAATCGGTGGGTGCCTCCAAGATTCTCTCGGAAGCGACAGCAGCTATTTTGAGTGAACTGGTTGCACCTTTGGTGGCATCACTTTCAAGTACAGAAGATATTGGTACCAGTCATAATCTTAATAACCAATTGTTAGAGCTCCGACTCTTGTGTGAGGACATCAACACCCCCTCCGACACATGGGACTCACTAATTTTGCAGAACGTAAGCCAATGGTTCCACAACCTCACCAACAACGCCATTTACTATACAGAGGTACTACATCAGCAAATAATAGACTTCTTGTTACTCTGGTATGAATCTGAGACCATGATCAAAAAAGAGAAATTCTGGACGACCTTCTCAAGTACAACGATTCTTCCTTTCTTAGAGAAAATGGTCAATACTTGGGATTTGGCTTCCAATGAGGGTCTTTCGCCCGCTGATTACATCAACGATTACGTTCATGTCCTAGGTTGGAGCACCAATGATTCGATGATGCAGTCATATTTGCAAAAAGTGTATGCCAAATACTCTGACTACGTGAACATTGACTCCTCGGTATCATTATGGTCCCAAATCTCGGTGTCATCGATTGTGCTGAACATCGAAGATTTTTACAGGTTTTATAAACCGTTATTCAGCTTACTACTCCACAATTTTCGTTCCGAAAATATAGAAGATGTTCTTCTACAGTCGCTCTTGACCTATAGCCTGCAGCTCAGATTTACCCGCAAGGATGTTGAAAGACTAGAGCTTATAATTACATTAGTTCCTTTGCTCAATCTCAATTCAGAGCAGGAGCTCATCATTTTCCAGTTTGCCATTTGCAACCCTTGGATAAACTCATTGAAGGTGCAGCAAAATCCCCAGGAATGGCTTGATTTCTGGCAGAACTGGGTGGTGCAACTCACACCACCATTACTAGATGTATTTGAGTGGTATTTTGACGTTGCTACAACATCATCTACAAACCCCATACTCCCTTCTATCAAGGAGAACCCATTTCCCAGTTCTGCGCAGATAATTGAGCTTATTCACGAATACAATGACCCAAATGCCAGCACGAAAACATCTCAGTTCAATGTCGAAGGAATTCCTTCGTATCAGCTAATGACTAAATTCAAAGATGTGGTCCAGGACTACTGTATGGATCTTGACATTACCTTCACCAGTATTTCCAAGTACCATCCTGAGAATGGCCTCCCTCTTTATGAACTCCGGTTCAATTCCGGCACCAAATGGCAGGCATTTCTCCAGGATGATGTTTTATGGGCATCTCCCTCAGGAAGTTTTGAACCCATGAGTCTAAATGAGTTGAAAAATTACCTGTGAGAAGTGAGACGTGAAAAAAAAAATCGATTGACAGAAAAAAGAAAGATCGGTTTGGTCTGTGGAAAATTAACTCAGCTAAAAAGCAAAAATACTAAGCAGACCTGATTAGCAGCAGTAACAGCCAATTCCAGCGTTCCTGGTTATACAAGCACTCAAATCACACATCGTACCTGCACCATCCCTCTAGCATTTGACATGATTTTCAGTAGAATTTCCGTAAGGCTAACGCAGAGCCTTAAACCTTCAGCCCGCCATCTCTCCATCAAACAGAAGGCCAAAGACTTCAACAATGTCTTAAACCGTATCGGGGACGAAGACTCGGAAGTTTCAAAAAACACCATGAAGTATCTTCGGAAAGTTGGGGGAGTGTCCATTATTTTCGTTCTTTGTCTGATCTTGTGGGCGAGCTCCATGGAAAATGTTGTTGAACAACCAGAACCCTTGGACTTACTGAAAGATATAAGAGACATCAAGGGGCACTAAAGACGAAATCCAAAGAACTCTCGAAACGAATAATTTTTATTACAAAAGTAAAAAGAAGTCCACTCCAGTAGTACTCATGACCTCGGCCAGAACGTTGGTGCTAACTAATGACCTTGTAAATAGAATAAATGATCATATCCCATGCAAATACACACAACTAGTAACTGGATTCGTATCTATTCGTAGGTAATGTTTAGTTGAATAATAGTTTGCAGATGACGGCTCCAGTAACTTCCGATTGCACTCCGTCGCTGCTTAGTCATCTGCACCAAAAAACGAGGTTATCGGTGGAAAAAAATGAATTTTTCAGATCTTCAACCAGTCTTTTTCAAACCATTAGTCATGTTTAGATCTGTGTTAAGAACCTCTGCTACTCGTAGCTTACGAGTAGGCCAAAGATTTGTTTCTCATCCAGCAAGAGCAAATAACCAGCCACTTAAATACAAGCTTTATACGGTTACCGCAGTTTCTCTTTTGACAGTTGCATTTGGGATGAACCCTCCCATCAGCAATGATGTCGATGAACAAAAAGTGGCTGCTGCCGTTGCTGAAGCACAAGCCGTTGAGGAACAGAAGGAGGTGGAAGAACCAAAGGTTGTTGAAAACAAAACCGAAGAAGACGGTGAAACTGCTGAGTCTAGTGCCCCAGTGGAAGGTGAGGGCCATCAAGCAGCTGCTTTCAATCCAGAAACTGGTGAAATCAACTGGGACTGTCCATGTTTAGGAGGTATGGCTCACGGACCATGTGGTGAAGAATTCAAAGAAGCCTTTTCATGCTTCGTTTTCTCTGAAACTGAGCCTAAAGGTATTGACTGTATTAAGAAGTTCGAAGCCATGAGAACTTGTTTCAAACAACATCCAGAACACTATAAAGAAGAATTATACGAGGACGAAACTCAAGAAGAGCTCGTCGACACGAGCGGTGAACCAAAAGGTGAAGTTGCAGCCAAGTCAAAAGATGAAGTTGTATATCAGCCAGAAAATGCAGTTGCAGGGCCAGTTGTAGCTAAATCCGAGTCGACTTAGTCTTCAAACTGTAAATAGATTACTTATACTGTACATAGCTTAAAAGTCAATGTGTAATTAGTTAGAATTGAACACGAAATAATGCAAAAAAGAAGATTATAGGAGAAAGTTCTATGCTGTAGTATAAGGTCTTTTGGAGGAGCGATTGCTGTAGAAATCTAAAGAAAAGTCTTAATGGCACCAAAGTGTACCCTTGTAAGTAAAGGACATAGCGGGTGAGAAATAAAGCTGGGGCCATTGCCAAACAGAAGGGTAGGCCTAAACACTTTCAACAGGCACAGCTGGAGGAGGAGAAGTTTCCATCGGTTAAATCAATACTATCAAATCCAAGAATATTCCTCTTTCTCTTCTTCACAGTTCGAGGATTTTCTTCACTCTCCACATTGAGGTCATGTATCATATCTACTCCCAATTCAGCCACTCGAAGGAACAATTTCTCCACAAGATCCAATTTCTTAGACGTCACTTCTACAAGATCCGTTTCCCAATTATCCACATAGTCGTCAAAGCTGATTTTATTATTCCTCACCAATATTTCTCTAATTTCATCAATATTCACACATCGTTCATTAACCTTATCGATCTTATTACCCACAATAACCACCCGAGGCTTTTCTACATGGCAACTTTCTAGAAATCTTTGAAACCAATCTCGTATACTGAGCACCGACTCGTAGTTTGTGATGTCATATACCAACACCACCACGTCGGTACCTCGGTAAAATGCCTGGGAGATGGAATTGAACCTCTCCTGTCCGGCTGTATCCCAGATCTGGAGATTCACCTTTTCGACGGATGCAAAGCCGGCTCGTTGATGGAGTTGGTGACTGTCAGTTATGGAAAGGTAATGGTTGTTGTCGAATTGGGCTTGGGTAACAGTATGTTCTTGTTGTTCGGTTTCAGTAGGAAGATAAACACTGGTAGTTAGATAGTCTCCGCCAATGGTGGCCCGGTAGGCGTTTGTGAATACATGGTGTACGAATTGCGAACGAAGACAGGTTTTCCCAACGCCCAGATCTCCTAGTAGTACTACTTTTAGAATTGACGTGGTCTTTTTGTCTATAGATGGAGATTTGTTGGTGGATGAATTTGTGGAGTCATTATTAGGGGTTATTTTTTTAGCAGATTTTCCCGGCTTAGCAACCATATTTATCTGGTAATCAGAGACTTATTCCTTAGTTCGCTGGAATTATTTAGTATTGGCCGCGTAGCTGGTATAGTAATAGAGAGTTCGGCCTTTATCTATCTCGTTATCTGATACTAATAAACACCCGTGACATTTGTGAGCGTTGCGCACCAAAAAAAGAAAACATTACTTGTGAAGACGAAGTTGAACGCCGTTCTCAATTTTTGATCTCCTATTAGTTGCTAAGTGTCTTACTAGTAATCATGAAGATTTATTACATTGGGATTTTGAAAACAGGAGCCAAAACTGTTGAGTTGTCCTCAGCTCGTGACTTGAGCCAGTTCTCGTTCTTTGAACGTACCGGGGTATCGCAGTTTATGACGTTCTTCGCTGAAACCGTAGCCCAAAGAACTGGTGCTGGCCAAAGACAAAGTATTGAAGAAGGTAACTATGTGGGTCATACTTATACCCGTTCAGAAGGTATTGCTGGTGTTGTGATCACCGATAAAGAATACCCTGTTAGACCAGCTTATACCTTGATCAATAAAGTCTTGGAAGAATACTTATCGTTACATCCTCAAAAAGAATGGGCAAACATTACCGAACCAAATGCTAGTTTTAATTACGATGCTTTAGAAAGTTACTTGAAGAAATATCAAGATCCAACCCAAGCCGACTCCATTATGAAGGTTCAACAAGAATTGGATGAAACGAAGATTGTTCTACATAAAACTATTGAAAGTGTGTTGGAAAGAGGGGAAAAATTGGATTCCTTAGTAGATAAGTCTGAAGCGTTATCAAGCTCTTCAAGAATGTTCTACAAGCAAGCTAAGAAAACCAACTCCTGTTGTATCATTATGTAGTTTGGGTTTCGTTACGCTTCAAATCTGGACTACTGGTCCTGTCATTTTTTCCTTACATTTTTCCGAAGTCTATTTTTCCGATAACTATTTATCTCCCCTGAAGGTCCCACGGCTAATATACATTTAATTGTTCTGCAAATTCCATATACATTTAATATACTCATGTGGGTATAGTAATCTCTAATCACACTCTATTCGATCGTTTTTTACTTACTCTGCTCTGCTTATACTTTATGGGATCATTTTCTTCGAATTATTGATCATAATCTTATCTCGATCTTATTTTTCAAATCCACTTTTATCTATTTCTGTGTGGTGTAATATACATTTTATTTTTCTACAAATTTACCTAAGAATTGGACGCCTTCACTGCGTCAAATGCTTTCAATAACTTTCTTCTGGCTCCTAGCGCCTTAACCCCCTTCTCTTCCAACTGAACGTCATTCAATTCAATCAAATCTTTCCAATAAATGTCCTTCAAGCAATCAGTGTACTTGTGTAGTCTCAACAACTTCAACCACGCAGGTATGTTCTTTAAAAGTTCGATATTAGAAGTCTCTGGTGGCATCGATGATGATGATGGCAGCGATTGGTTTAGACTAGACCCCGAATCTGATTTCTTCGACGGAGTTGTTTTCAAATTAGCCAGTGGTGATACCAGCTGAAGATGTTTACTGTTAGTGACTGGCACCGACGATGAGTTGAAAGCGCGGTTGATCGACTCAGCATAAGTCGTATTCAGATAATGGACATTTTTCCCTGGATGTTGTGGTTGTTGTTGTTGCTGTTGCTGTTGAGGTGGAGGAGTAGCATGGTAGTACCCACCTCCATGGTTCTTTCTACTGGAATCCAAAGCAACTCTGGAATTGATGGTGGCCAAAGCACCCAATTTCAAGGCATTCATATCCAAAGACTCATCTAAATGTCCTGGGTTGTTTCTATTGTTGCTGCCACCACTGATGTTACTGCTACTATGGGACATATGAGCGGGCCCGGCCGGCTGGTTAGAGTTGGCAGAATGTGATTGTTGAATACCATTAGCAGAGGAACCATTAGGAGGAGACTTCTTGCTTCCCGCTGCCAATTGAAGAAAACTTGTCTTTTCATATAAATGAGACGTTGGTGAGCGAGCTCGGTCCAACTCCTTTTGTCCATGATGATATCCATGAGGTAACGGTTGTTGAGGTGGGGACTTTTGGTTGTATTTGGAGTGGAGACTTGGGTCGGCTGACTTGGGTCTTTGAGCTTGAACGTCAGCAAAAAGATGATGGCGGAAATTTCCCGGCTTGGGCTTGGGTTGGTATAAACCACCAGTGCTATCAGGATGGTCCAAGTGAAGGTTCTCTAAGTCATGAACATAGTCATGAGATACTTGAGGTTGTTGAAACGGCGAAACAACTTGGAACGGCTGTGGTTGTTGACGATGAATTAGGTGATTGTCCAATTTCGATTTGAATGTCAAAAGAATATCAAGAGGCAAGTTATTGCAAAGATATTCAATCACAGTTATAGTATCCTGGGGACTCAAATTTTCAATCCAATTACTGTAGTTCAACAAATCGGTATAGAAATTATTAGCAAGCTGTTCTTGGTGCTCTAATACCAATTGACGTTGTTGCTCCCGGCCGAAAAAATTCAGGAAATCATTAACTGATTGTGGTCTACTGGGGATAGTTTTCGTTAAGGAAGGCAAAAAACTACCAGAGCTAAGGCCTCCCCCGTTGGAATTCAGCGACAACGATGGAACAGGATGATCAGGAATATTAGAGAGAGACTGCAAGTTTGGTGACAATGTTGAATTGAGGTCCATAAAGTTGTATTTTGTTGCTGACGGCGCTAATAACCCTGGGCCCGTGAGGCCCTTTGCAGTTGGTGGAGATGCCATCGGAGCCAATGGCTTAATTGGAGCTGGAGCAGCAGCAGTGTGTGTTTGATTCTGGGTTAAATCCAAATCTAAGTCAGCAGTTAAAGTCTCGAATTCATGTTGTAAATTGTAACCCACGCTTTGCTGCCGATTACTATGGTAGGAAGGATTTTGGTTTAAATCCGGTTGCAGTTGCAGCAATCCTCCCAACGCCGTTTTCAAATTGGCTGCAATAGTATGCTGCTCAAGTGGAGGAGGAGTCAAAACGATTGGTCTTTCTGGGAACAGGGGGGAAGAGTTACGTGGGTCCATGGTTGGAAGGAAAAAAATTGGACGATGAGATGGAGGAAAGGAAGAAAGGTGGGAAACGGAAGCAAATTCACAGATTGTTTCCCTATCTATAGCTGGCGATATTACGACAATACAAAGTTGAGTGTTGTGAAGTTCCACTGGTTGTTCCCCCAAATTTGATTCGCTGAGAAATGAAGAAAGAGAGTGAAACGTTGATGTTCGATATCAGTCAAAAATCGTCCCTGCGAAAAAAGCCCAATGAGTGGTTTTTGTACTCGATGGGATGCGGTGCCGAAGAGGTACGGGTTAAGGTGGGGAACAATAGAATAGATTGGGGGTCTTCAGAAAGGATCAGGTAGTGGAGCAAAAGGGTAAAGGGGATGAACGGAGAGTAGATGGGTTTTTCAATTACGGGTAGTTATATGAGTGTTTTATAGGTGTACAAATATAAAGTATGAATAATGATAGAAAAAGTGAAAAAAAGAGAAAAAATTGACAGAAAGTGAGAAAACATGTAAAAGAATCTTGAAGAAAGGGAGGTGGAGTTGAATAAATGAGAAATTCAAAAGTTTGGTCAAAAGAGAAGATAGGAGACTATATTTATTCAAATGTGTATATTGATTTTTGTAAGTGACTACAAGACCATTTTTCAAGAGAGACATTGCAAACCTTGAGTCGATGCGGTTGAAGAAGATATGAAGTGTGGTGGGTGATGGGGTGTTAGGCAATGTGCAATGGGGAAAAGTTTTAGCTTCCTCACAATACACACAGTTCAAGAAAGCAAAGTTAGAGGAAGTTTTCAGGTCAAATGAGGGTTTTCGATTTCCCATATTTCTTAAGAGACCAAAAACCACTACATTCCTAGATGTTATTGGCGACTATTTTATAGGATTTATGTATTCATGGCATTATATAAGTGTATCAGCGTAAACAAAAGCAAGGGCACATAAAGGTCAATTCTTAGAATGACAATGACTAGTGGAAAAGAAGGAACCAAAAGGAACCTGAATGCAGCAACAAAAAAATAAAAAGAAAAGGCACAACAAAACGACTGAATAAATAACAGGAAAGGCAATGGGTGTTGTCTATGAAGAGGCAGCCACTAGGAACTAGCAGCTCGAGTCAACCAGAATGCTTTGTTTTCCTTAATAATCTCACAGGTGAACCGAAGTTCTGGTAAAAGGTCTACTATGGAGTTGAACAAGTTCTCAGCAAAAGTATCGATGAAGAATATTTGACCCTTATGAAGATATTGGTTAGTAGTAAGCACATCTTCGAGTAATAGGGGAATCTTATCATAAGTTATCTCTTGTTCTAAGAGCCTTTGATCAAGATTATTATTGATTTTCTTCTCTAACATACTCACCTCATCAAACTCTCGTGCTAATACCAGCGACCATTGAGACGACACTCTCAAAGGTCTGGTAACGTTGGAAATATCTGCACATTTGATGAGAAGACTCGATATCAATTTGACTTTATTGTTATTAACTTGGGCCTTATCGAGTTTCAAGCTGGTGATTTTATCGATGTATTCAAAATGTTCCGCCATATCCGTGGCCAAGATGGATCCAATAATCAATTGTTTGAACGTAAGCTTGGAATCCGGATCGGTTTCAATCTTCAATAAACCTGCCCAATTGATGCTCAAGATTTTGTTGATAAACACCGAGGCATGGAACAGTTCTAACACTGACCGTTCATTGTAGACTAAGGATGTAGGTGAATCGTACTGGATCATGAATGCATTGGTAACACCCGGATGGCCAACATCATGGCCTATTGCTGAGATCAATAACCCAAGGGTTTGTAAAGGATTAAGATGAGGGTCGGAGTTACTAACCGACACTGATTTACGTTTCGAAAACCCTTCGGTCGAGGCTTGAGTGTTGATAGTTGATGTAGTGGTGGTGGAGATAGTTATGTCATTATTGTTTGTTCTGGGGGTGAGATTGGATTGATCAGCTCTGATTAAATACACTGATTCAATCAATTCAGCTTCATCAGCTAAATACAACAACTCATTGGCCTTTGGATCTGATTCAAGCTGACGGAACTCGGGCAAACACCCTAGTTTAATGAGATAGTGGAAACATGCTTGAAGGACGTCAACAGCATGTCGGAAATTATGAAATGGGTTCCCATTCTTATAAGTGTCTCTAACCATAAAGACGAACCCCAAAAGTTCGTTTTCGGTCAAGAAGTGGAAATCGGAAGGAATGTTATTTAAATGCTCGAGTTGGTCCAAGGAGAATTTGATCATCAAGAAGACACAGTAGATGAGGTCATCATTCGTGAGCTCGTGAGCAGGGAATGACCAATGACCTACTAAATGACAGAGTTTATAAAGATGGGGAGGGGAATGATTTGATAATAACCCTTTGAAATCAACTTCATTAATGATTAAGTTCTTCAATCCGATGATTTTCTGTTTGGATAGATTGGAAGTATTGATGTTGTTTTGTAATACAAATGACATGGTAGAGATCACTTCATCAATTTCGAATTTTATTTTGGAGCTGATGTTATTATTCAAGTACTTTTGATCAGCAAAGTAATCATTTATACCTTGAGATCCGGTTCCTGTCCATGTTTGAACTCTTCTGATACGGTTATGTATGAGGAGATTGATTTTAGTAATACAATTATTCAACTGGTCCCTGATTTTACTCATTTTCAACGATTCAAGAGTAACTACAATGATATTAAGATGATTGAAAAAGTATTTCAACAACAACGATTTGTCTTCAAACAGCAAGTTATCCAACGATTCCACCGCCCTACTGCAGCTTATCTCATCAATAACGATAATAGTGGCATGATTCGTATCGCATTCATCGTTCCCCTTTTTAAATAAATGGGAGATCAAATGATGGAACTGATCGAAATAATTGGGAGTATAATCAACATCATTGAATTTCGACTCATCCCAAAATCTTGGTACGAATTTGGTGCTATCGATGTTGGCAATGGAATCTAGTATTGAGAGGGGGTAATTCTCCGAGTATCTCAAACATAGAACTTCAGCCATCACAGGTGGATTTATATTAAAGCTTCTCCAATAATAGTGGCGATGAGGATGAGGATGGGGGGTGGGTGGTGTGTCAAGATGTTTTTCTTTTTTTTCTTATTTCGGATAAACCTATGCCAATACCTATATAAATAATTTGTATCCCACTACCTCTAATGTCAAAATTTAGTTGTTGTTTTTCGATCTTTTCCTTTCTACTCCATTTATGGGGTTTGTACTCTCACATTTCTTTTTTTTTCTCATTCTATATCAGAAAAGGAAATAAAAGAAATTTTCCTTTTTTTTCTCGGATTATTTTCTTCGGCTGCGGAACAGAAGCACCGGACCACTGCAATGAATGCAGTACAAGGAGGCTGCTTATGGGTTGATTTACAGAAGAAGAGTAGTATTACGAAAAAGACTTCGGTGAAGGGGTTTTTCATATGTGGGATAGCAGGACTGCATTTGAAAGGGCTGAGAGAGGGCAGGATTGTGTATTGGGGGAACATTTGTACGGCACACTGTAGCCTAAACTTACTTTCAGGTCTTTGGGTGCAATTCGTAATAGCTTTGTACATGATCCTCCAAATTGGGGGACGGCCCACACAAAAACTACCTTAAAAGGGCCATATATATGCTAAATACTACCACAAGTACTGCCAAGCCGATATTGAGCTGTTTGAATCTTCGGTCTCTAGTTAGTTTGGCATGGTTAGCGAAATTCTTATCGATGTACTCCAAGGTTTCGAATTTCTCGATCAACTCTTCTGACATGATTTGCTTATTCTGCTTGATGGCATTTTTGGACTCGGTGAGTCGATACTCCAAAGACTCGAGCGAGACCACCAACTCATGTAGTTTATTTACGTTCTGGTTGATTTTATCACGGTATTTACTCTTGATTTCGTCCTTTTGGCTAAGTAGGTTGTCAAACACCTCGGTGATGGATTTCTGCATCTCCGATAATCGGCTGCTTAATTTCAGTAGTTGGATGACACTCGGAGGTACTCCGATATTTTCAGTTTTCTTGGTGATCTCTTGCTGCAAGTCGGTTTTCAACGTGGTGGTTACATTTTCAAGAATATTGAGAAGCGGCTGTAGATCGTGCTCGTTATCTTCATTGGTGTCGATGCCTCGTATGTTGTAGTGGGAGTGGAAATCCTGGTTCTTTTGATGTATTATTTCGTTGGTTACCAGATCGATATTTAAGAGGTAATTGGTAAGGTTATCGTTCATGATAATGTGATTATCCAAAGGTAAGTACACCAATTCTCCCTGAGTGAACGAATCATCGAACGATGCATTTTTGAATTCCAACTCTTTGTTCTTGCTAACTTCGAATTCTTTGGATGTAAGTTCATCAGTAGTTTCCTCCTTCTCTTGAGGTTGTACGGGCTCCGGCACAGCATTGACCCGGTGCTTGGGCTCATTGATTGAACTGTAGAATTGCTCGACCAACAGCTTCTTGTCGGTGGTTCCTAGCTTGAAGCTTTTGAATGCTGGCTGAGCCGTGACGCTGGTGGCGGGCTTTTGGCCTTGTTGTGGGAAGGGTAATAAGTTTCTTGAGGGGGTTTTCGGAGAAGATATCAACTGTGATCGTCTCAATGACGAAGTCGACAGGGTCTTTTCATGGAGCCCAGGTCGACTTACTGCAGGATTATTCCTCACTTTAACAGAGGGAGTCATTTTATCGTCCACATCACTATCCGTTGGGCCAAGGTCAAGGACTAGCTCTTTTCGATTACTGGAAACTGGACTTAAATTAAAATAGTCACTATCACGAGGGCTCCTATCCTTACTACCGTTAGGTAAGGGGCTATGAGGCGTTTGTATCGACATGTTACTAGCCACTATGGGATCATGGTTACAAGCGTTTAGTGTAATGAAAGACGGTGGTGTAGGGCAAAAAAAATAATTTCCAGATTGTCAGAAATCGGCGGTCACCTGAAAATCGGCCGCAATCGGAAGTTTTCCCGACAGCAACTTACGGTTGCAAATCTGTCCTACTAAGTCGTATGTACCCACGTCGTATCGTCATAGTACCTGCTACATCCACGGCAAGACTAAAACTGGGATTGTAAGGTGGCCGTGGGGCCAGAACCGTCGTACCCTAATACGGCTGATGTACGGATGCATAGTTTATGCATGTTTCAGGTCCATCTCAAAACTGTTGCTTATCAGAAAATACTCCACAATCTGGAAATTGCATTTGAAACAATGCAGTTTGGTGTTTGTTGCCCCTTAAAGACTACCGAGAGCATATGTCAGTGCTTTTTCATTTATATATTATACAAGGTAGCAGAACCAGATTCCGGCACGTACGTACAAACTACTTGGCAGAATAATGGCCTACTAAGCTACTTAGAAGAACCACAAGTTATAAGCTACTCAGAAGAACCAGGCTTATACAAACTGCTTCGCGAAACAGGCTCATGCAAACTACTTAGCAGCAGATCCACGGCCCCCGGCTCCGGCGCTGATCAATTGTAATGTCTCCTCACTCAACTCTACCTTGGGCAATGGCTTACCTTCCTTAGTAGGTTGAGGCAAGAAGCCGACTTTGATCAAATAACTAATGTATACGCTCCCCTGTTCGCTAGTGACACCTTTACCTTCGCTCAAATCCACTCCCGACCACTTAGTGTCCAATTTCAATGATGTAGCAGCATTGGTATCGTCAAGTTCTGGGGCCTTGGTATTTTGGGGTAAGTTGTCTAAAATAAAGTGTAATAAGGGGAATAACACCGATTCCTTGGAATCTTCAACAATGAATTTTTCCAACTCTGTTTTCCAGGTCTGGTAGTCATTCTCGGTGACATCGTAACCGTACGTAGACAAGCAGCCCAAGTACTCATTAAATTGGATTCTTGGATGAGCAGTTACGTGAGAAACAGCCAAGACGTCTGATTTAGGAGGGTGGAATGCATTAGCCACCACCACACGAGCCACATGATCAACAGGGACCATATTGACGTTGTTGGTGATGTTGGGGTAGGATCCCAACTCGGCACAACCCTTCAACATTCTCAATAAGAAATCATCAGTATTGGACGACCCAGTTTGACTGAAACCAGTGACATAACCTGGTCTGGTAATACACCCTTTCAAGCCTCTATCACCTGCTTTTCTGATGATGTACTCAGCAGCCCACTTGGACTGACCGTAACCGGTCCCTAACCCTTCGGCAGAACCGTGCAAATCGTCAGACTCAGGAAGACCAGGTTTACCTTGAGCCACCAATTCGTCAGATAAGTGAACAAAATGGTCAGTGTCGAGAGCAGAAGTCGAAGAAACGAAGGAGAAGTATTTTGGTTTACCAGTAGCAGCCAAGTTCAATACGTTGATAGTACCAATGACGTTAGCATCTCTCAATTGGGAGTATGGGTACACCCAATGGACCAAGGCCCCGTTGTGAATAATAACATCGACGGTATCGGCCAAAGCTTTCCAGTCAGAGTCTGGTAATCCAAATTGAGGTTTGGACAAATTTCCAAGAACAACTTCGATTTTATCTTCCCAGGCTTGTTCCCAAATACCGTACGTGAGTCCGGTAGTACGCAATCTATGTAAACCTGCTTCTTTCGAAGCTGCTCTGACGTGGGCGTAGACTTTGAAAGACATGCCAGGACGTGAATTTAAGATGTCTCTGATTATGAAGGATCCTAAGAAACCAGTTGCTCCCGTGACAAATACGTTGATGGTTTTGGTGGAGTCAAGTGATTTGAGCGATGGATATGACTTCAGTAATGCAGTTTCCACCAACTCCCTAGCATCTTGAGAATATGACTTTTGATCCACAGTTTCGGTGTTGTCAGCTTCCTTTCCGTCGGCGAGTTGGAAGTCGTCTCCAGAAATGAATTTTTGCACTTCACGAGCAAATGCTTCGATGGTTGGGTTTTTGAAGATGACACCTAAAGGCACGTCTACGGCCAATTTCTTTCTCAACTCAAAAATCATTCTGGTTCCCAAAATCGAATGACCACCGAGGTCAAAGAAGGAGTCGTCTTTGGCGATGGTGGCCGGACGATTGGGCAACACTTCGATCCATAGGTCTCTGATCACTTCCTCCAACTTCGTAAAGGATTCTTGCTCAACGTCTCTGGAAGTGGCAGAAAGTTTGGCGACAGCCGCTAACTGAGCAGTGTCAGGGAATGGCAACTTTGGTTTGTCTACTTTACCGTTTGGATTCAAAGGCAATTTCACAAGAGGAACAACAATGGCAGGAATTGCGTAAGAGGCCAATCTCTTCTTTAAATAGGCCTTGATGTCTTTGATCAATGCAGAATAGGCGACCAAACCGGTCACGATGGGGTCGTTGTCTTCCGCTGTCACGTCTGTTTTGAAGTTTTGCAACTCCGGCGAGTCTTTGGGCACGATGTACGACACCAAAGTTGGCTCTTCGTTTTTATCTCTACGGACCAAAGTGACGTTTTCTCTAACCAATGGATGTTGAGATAAATGGGTGTCGATTTCACCCAATTCTATTCTGAATCCTCTGATCTTGACTTGATCATCAGCACGTCCGCAACACTCAACATTACCATCTGGTAAATAACGACCCAAGTCACCGGTTCTATACATCCGGTCTCGTGGCCCTAACCAGCCCTCTGATCTCCAAGTTTCACTGGACTTCTTGTTCTCTTCATCGGCTTGCACCCATTTCTTGGGGTCCACGTACCAGTTCGTGATAAACTTGGCCTTGTTCAAATCAGGCAATCCTCGGTATCCTTCGGCCAAACCAGCAGCTCTAACGTATATTTCACCAACTTCACCCACACCGCAGGTCTGGGAGGTATCGTTCCGGTTAACCACCAACAATTGAACGTTGTACATCCCGGTTCCAGCTGGCATCACATCTTTCAACGTTTTCAAGTAAGTTGGATCAGTGCTTCTGGATTTGATTTCAAAGTAAGAAACCGATCTTTGCGTTTCAGTAGTACCGTACATATTGACAATATAAACGTTTTCAGCTAACGTTTGAAGTCTCAAACAGTCTCTTTTGGTGAGAATATCTCCAACGAAGAACGCATGGTGCAACGAGGGGAATGCAGAAGTGGCCTGGGCACTCAACAACTGACCCATGGCTGGAGTCAAATGGGTGACGGTGGCCCCATATTCAGCCATCCAGTCGGCAAGCTTACCTGGAGTACCAATGTCGTCAGCAGTAGGAACTAATAATTGGGCCCCCAAGAACAATGGTGTGAACATATCTCTCTGAATTGGATCATGAGCAATACCAGAAAGCATGGTGAACTTATCATTGGAAGATAAGCCAAAAGTTTTGGCCATCCATGGGAAGTAGTAGGCAAGGGAGTAATGACGACCCAACACACCCTTTGGAATCCCTTCAGAACCGGAAGTGAACGACAAAGTAGGATTGGAATCAGGGCCAACAATCACTCCAGTAGGAGTATCTTTCAAAGATTGGTATTGTGCCAAAACGTCAGCACCATCCTTACCAACACCACCAGACAACGAACCATCTTCTTTGACCTCCAATTGAGGAATGAAAGTAATAACATCAAGCTCGTCCTTAATGTAGTCTGTCACAAGCGAGTCCAACACCCCGGCTTTTGCCAAACCGATAAGACCTCGAGGTTTGGCTACTGAAAGATAAATGTTCTGTCTTGCTGGAGGGTAAGCGGGATCAATGACAGAAAACGTAGCACCTGCTTTCAACACCCCCATGACAGCAATCATAAGGTCAACACCACGGTAAGCATAGATCATGACAATATCACCTTTTTTGATCCCGGTTTCTTTCAAGTAGTTTCCAACCAAGTTAGAAGCTTGGTTGATTTGCTTGTAGGTGAAAGTACGAGTTTTGGAAGTAGGGTCCAAGAATGATTTGGTCTCCACCACACATGTTCTGTCGGGATGGGCTTCGGCATTTTTCATGAAGATATCCTGAATAGCACCACGGTATCCGGACCAGTCCAAGTCGATTGTTGGGTCTGGAAGGACATCAGTTTGAGATTTAGTGATCAAATTACCTTTGGTGATAGCCATGTCAGGCTCGGCAATAGTTTCTTCAACATACTTGGCGAATTGTTCAGAAAAAATGGCAATTCTACTACTTTTATACAATAACGAGTTGTAGTAGATTTGAAATTTACCGTTGGCTCCGGCAAATATGGCCATATCACGAATAGAGCCTTCGACGGTACTCTCCAATTGTTGTACACTTCTTGAGTGTTGGTAAGAAATTCTGAATAGTCCTGGGTTGGCATCAAGTTTCTTAGCATCTTTGATAGCCTGGGAAATGACATCTAAAGAAATGGCTTTTTTGGAGTTACTGGCAAACTCCTCCTTGACCTTTGTTAAGAGCTCTTTGAAGGAGGTGGTGGGAGCTAGGTTCAATCTGATGATGAATGGAATATTTCCAGAGCCGGTGTCAGTAGAAATCACTATATCTTCGTCACCGGTGAGCCGGAATATCAATGCGGCCAAAACTGCTAAACCATACTCATAGCTGAACTTGGAAACAGTACCCTGGGGTAATTCGAATTCATGGGTTGCTTCTACCGATTGGTTATTAGCTGGTTTAAGGAAATCATGAGGTAATACAGACAACGTTGGGTTGTCCAAGTAACTCAACCAGAAATCCTGATTTGACATCGGTAATTGGGCTTTATTGGGAGAAAAAAGTAATGAAGAATTGAATATTTAGAGGTTCTCATTTGAAATTTTTCACCGCTAATCGATTTCCGGTTTAGGACTTTTTTTTACCCGTCGCTTGTGCGCCGTAATGAGTCACTACCGGAATTGGAAGTGCGCACGTGAAGATAAGCGAAATACGGCCCATTTTACAATTTGCAGCTGCAATTATAATGTTAATTACTGTCTATTTATAAAATTTCCTAGTTCATGAATAAAAATTGAAGATCATCAGGGGTAAGTCTATTCACTGCAGCATCATCATGGTTGATCGTAGCATTGATCATATTGGCTTTTTTTTCTTGAAGTTCAATAATCTTCAGCTCAATACTGTCCTCAATACAGAACCGAGTGATTCTAATTGGTCGTTTTTGTCCAATTCTATGCACTCTATCCATGGATTGCCATTCCACACTTGGGTTCCACCATGGATCCATCAAAAATACCTGAGATGCCTCACATAAATTCAATGCCACTCCCCCAGCTTTAAGGGAAACCAAGAAAATCTCCACCAGGGTGTTCTCCATGAAATGTTTGATAGTATTGTCTCTTTGTTGTGGAGACATCGACCCTTGAAGTTTCACTGTCTGGAAACCAGCACGTTTCAATCGCCATTCAATCAAGTCCAACATAGAAGTGAACTGAGAGAATACAATTGATTTAATTGTGTGACGATCGGATCGAAGCTTGTAGAGTTCTTCTACAAGAGCTTCAATCTTGGTGGATGATGACCATTGGTTCCCATGAGTGCCCATTTTGATTCTATTAACAATCGAAGCTTTGGAAAAAAGCTCTTCGTCCACTTCCAACGCTGGTTGTTGAAGATCGATTGATAGTCCTATATGACAAACAGGACATTCCAAACTTTTTTCGTCCCCCAGAAAACTTTCACAGTATTCCAGAATGCACATCCTGCAAAATTTATGATGGCATTTTGACTCGATGGGCTCTTCAGCTTCGTCATCACACAACTGGCACATTATAACCCCTTCAACCTCAGTAGCTAATGCGTTGGATCCAACTTTTTTCAACACCAAATCAGGATGGTCAGCTAACTGTCTCATTCTGGTGATTAATGTAAAAATATTAGCATAATTATTCAACACCACCCCTTCAGCAACATAGTCATTGAATTTTCTTTTGGAGTCACTATATAAAGAAGTGTACAAGTCCTTTTCTTCTTCGTTGAATTTATCTCTTCTGATTTCCACGGTTCTTGGAGGCAATCCTAAATCATCAGCTCTTTCAAGCTTTGTTCTTCTCAACATGATATTATTAAGTAAGAGCCGTATATGTTGGAAACTAGTTAATCCGTCACCTTCAATCCCATGTTTCTGGATATTTTTGAGCATGAAATGATTAAAAAAGTTAGTATGAACCATTGGAGCATGTCCACATATATCGCAATGTCTCCAATCGGAAAAGCTCCATTCATGATTAGAACAATCACATTTGGTACAGAAGTATTTGTAGAAAGGGTCCAATTTCAAGAATCTGATCAAAGAATACATTTCACCAATTCGATTTTGTAAAGGAGTCCCAGTTAAGCACCATTGTTTTTCACACTGTAAGTTATTTGCCGCCTTGGACGTCCCTGATGTTCTGTCCTTAATGTTATGAGCTTCATCCAAAATCACTCTATAAAACTGGACGTGATGAAGTGGAGACTTCTCTTTGATAAGGCCAGCTTTTCTCTTGAACCCGTAGTTTTCTTTACGATACACTGATTCTAGAACTGAATAGGAAGTCAAAATCACGTCGTATTTACTCAACTCATGGGCGTCAGATGATCTGTTGGCACCATGGAATAGGAGCACTTTTAACTTATGTTCATCATCAATATGTTTTTCGATCTCATTCTTCCACTGCATTAGCGCCACTGTAGGTCCGACCACTAGATTTGGTTTTTTGGTCCTGTCAGTTAGGAAAAGAGCAATGGTTTGAATGGTTTTACCCATACCCATTTCATCGGCGAGAATTCCTCCACCAAACTCTCCGTTTTCTTGCTTTAGTAGCCAATTTAATCCTTCAAGTTGGAAAGGAAGCAATTTGATGGTCATTCCTGGTGGTTGAACTGCACGTTCTACCTTTATTCTTTCCAACGACTGCAAATAGGGGAATACATCCTTTAAATGAGGATGATGTTCGTATAATCTATTGGTAGCTCTTGTGAAATAGGGTATTTTAGGCTTTGGTTCCTTCTTCTTACGTTTACTGGGTTTTTTAGGCGCCTTCTTCTTTGCCAAAGGCACATCGTCCTCATCGTCCTCATCCGATAAGCGAATTGCTTGGTCTAAGGAGGACCCATTCCTTGTACTTCTGGAAATTTCAGTAATCTGGTCCTCGTCATCTTCATGCTCTTCTGCTGTATTAGTAATCGTGAAGTCTTCATCTTCATCCTTTCCCTTCTTAGTACCATTCTTAGCTTTCTTTGCTGTTCTTGAAGTTCTTGTCGGTTTTCTCTTGCTACTAGTGCCAACAGTAATGAAGTCTTCATCTTTTTCTTCTTCATCTGACGCCTCTTTATATGATTTTTTAGCTCGAGCTGATCTACGCGTACGCTTGTTAGACGCGAAGTCAGGGTCATCCACGATAAAACCACCTGCCTCTCGGACATCCTCGTTTTCAGTAGGCGAAGAAATATCTGGTGTCGTAGACATGTGAAGTCTTTTGGTGTTTCTTCTATGTGGTGGTAGGTAACTTACCAGAGTAAAAGTAGCTGAAAAAAATTTGGCTACTCATTATAGCAGCTACCGATAAGCGATTGCACCCGTACATCAGCATTTTTTATCTACATTTAAAAGACATTTCTCTGATATAATTTCAGATTAATGATATATACTACTATCTATAGACGTAATGGCATTAGATATTATTCAAATTTTTTACGAAGCAAAACAAATTCTTCATCTTCGACTTCCTCCATGGTAGGAGAATGGCTATGTCCTAATGGTTCCAAGTCTTCGTTATCTGAGGTTTCACTTGGGGTTTCAAAATCAGAAGTTTCCGGTGTCTCTGCTTCTGTCCAAAGCTCTCCTCCTGATACAGGTTGTGCTTCGGTCCGATGCTCTGGTTCTGTTGCAGGTTGTGCCTCAGTCACCGGCTCTTGTGTACGTTTTTCGTGTTTATGCTGTTTCCTTTCTTCTGCTTGACGTTTTCTAAGCTCTTTCCTCAATCTTCTCTCCTGTTTTTTCTTCTGCTTGTGAACTCTTCTTTCACGCAGTTTTTCTTTCTTAGCTGAGCGTCCTTCATGTTTATGTTTCTTCGGTAAATTCACCACCAACGCATTAGCCTCATGATACCATTTGTAATCAACCCCACTGATGTCGATCAACGACTTGTTAATGGAGAAGCACTTTTGCACTTGGTCTAAATCAGAGCTTACTTTGACAATATAGTCCCCAGCTTTCCTTACTAAGCTTATCTCGTAGGAAGAAAAGTCTCCAAACCTCTTGAAGAGCTGTATCTGGTGACAGTTTTCGTCCTCGTACTGTTTAACAACTAAATCACGAGTACTCTCGCCACTTCTTTGAGCTTCAGCACGGTTAGTATTGAAGAAATTGGACAATAGCTGGTTGGCAGCATACGCATAGTGACATGGGTGAGAACGGTGGTGAACACCGTAAGCAGGAGTAACAAATTGAAGCATGATATTAGTATTAGTAATAATGGGGATCAAGATCATAAAATTACCCAAATCCCTTTGTCTATCTTTTATATGTTTCAGATTCGCCCTCAGATATTGCCCCCACATTTTGCAGCTTTCCTGTGATTTCGAGAACCTTCGAGAAATCGCACCCAGATTCCACTCACAATAAATGTCGCGCCTCCTAGTCAGTTAGTTTTCTTATACTCTTGAAATATATCAGATATTCAGCAGTCGAGTTGGGAAGAACATGTATGAGGAGTTACAATTTGCTGAATAGGGGATCGCAAAACGTATTAATCCCGTAACTGGCCAATGTTAGCCCTGATATCAAAAGTGCGACATTATTCTCTACTTGTTCATCGATTCGGATATGATTATACTATACATGAATACTGCAATGCAGCGGAAAAACTATGCAAAATACTTAGGTGGCCCCGGCGGCAATGGCTCTTTCGGTTCTTTCAGCATCGAACTCAAAGTCGAAGTACGATTTGTCGAATACATGTAATCTGATGAACCCATCCTCTCCCCCACTGACATAACCAGTACCATCTGGGTGAACAGCAACGGTATTTAAAGGACCGAAATGACCTTTAACACGGCCGATCTCTTCTAAGAAAATTTTGTGATAAAATCTGGCTTCGAATTTCCCTTGTGATTCAGCAGTGGTAGTAACATTTCTTGCTTCTTGACCTCCTCCCAAAATAACAAAGTCTTTGAGTGGAGTGATAGCAGCGGTGTTCATTGGAGCATCAGCTTTGAAAACTTTAAGTATTTTCATTTCTTTAACATCAATCAATGTAGCACATTTATCTTTGGAAGCGGTGATAAAGTAGGATCTGTCTTCATTGCAAAATTGAATATCGGTGATAGAAACAACTTTTTCTTCATTATGAATACCATGGGCCTGCACTGTAGCAATAAATTCTCCAGTTTGACCATCGTATTTGGAAATGTATCCGTCTTCATGTCCTGCGATGATGTAATCACCATTAGCAGACCATCCAGCAATGGTCACTTTCTTAGCATCTTCTCTGGTTTTGATGATCAAACTTGGTTCTGAACTTTGAGCCTTTGAATCATAGTTGACATCAAAAACAGTTATAGTACCGATTTGACCCATAACTTGGTCAGTAACTGCCAACAACCGCCTATTATCTGGAGAGAAGGCTACCCTTCTCACAGGAGTTGGCATGTCCCAGGTATGTACACATTCCCCAGTTTCAACCTTCCACAATTTGATGGTAAGATCAGCACTACCAGTAGCACACAAGTCTGATTTGGAGTCCACATCAATAGACCAAATAGTACCTAAATGGCCTTCTAAAGTACCTAATCTTTCCCCATTAGAAGTGTACCAAATAGAGGCAGAACTATCTTTGGACACGGAGAAAATCAAATCTCCTTCTTTGTTGTATTTAACCTGAGTTAAGGAACGCTCATGTCCCATTAATTTAATAGGTCTCATCCTGGATTTAGTCTATACTGTTGACGTCTTCTTCTAATCTTTAGAATTTTACTTTTTTTTTTTCACCTTCTCGATGAAAAATATTTGTATTATGTAATCATCACGTGACATAAACTATATAGTTAGCAGACGTCTTCAATAACCTCTGGCTTACCGTCATGGTCACCGTAGTCCAATTTCAACTGTCTGTTGAAGAGTTCAAATAACCATTCCATACAATTCTTTGTGGTGGCGGGATCGTAACGGTCCTTACTCAGCTCATCTCTAACAAAGGCATGTTGAGCATCATTGATTTCAATGAAGGTCATATCGATGTTATTCCGACGTAAGGTGCTTCTGATCAAATCTCTACCTTCTAGTGGGACATGGTTATCTTTACATCCGAAGATCATAATCAATTCCCCTTTAATTTCTTTGGATCGGGTCAATGAATCATCGTTTTGGCCGGCTCCAAGAGCATGGTTGTGGATATCAGTAGCAAAGAAGCACACTGCAGCTTTCACACGAGAATCCAAGGCAGCTCTAAATGCCAAATGACCTCCTAAGCACATTCCTGTAGCACCAATTTTACCATTGCAAGTAGGTAAGGAAACAAGGTAATCAATGGCCAATTTATTGTCTTCATCATAAGACTTCAATTCCTTTTCAACCTTGTAGTTGTTCCCTTTATCAGTGCCTTCCACATCATAAGCCAATGGTTCCCAGTTTTCGAAATTGTGGTAAATTGATGGAGCAACCACTATGAATCCCTGACCGGCGATGTCTTTAGCGAATCTCGATACCGGTCCGGTAACCTGATAAATTTCACTATACACCACTACACCAGGAAATTTGACCTTGGGGTAATTGGGGATAACCGGATAGTAGACAAACAACCTCATGGTTGTGCCATAGGAGGTTTTGACATCATGGTAAGTTTCTTTAATCAACATGTTTGATGAAGAGAAGTGGTGGTTTCTAGTGTGTATACAGGAAATGAGTGCTCCTAACAAGATGTGGAAAGCAGACCAATGCAACGAGGGACACTACTGATGTACTTCAGATTGTATGATAGACATGCAAAAGTGCATGTATTTGCACTAAATCAACAACAATTTCTTTTTAGATATCTAGATGTTTTCTTTCCACATCCAAATCTACATCCAGATGTACTTGTTACATCTAGAACTGTTCTTGAACCGAAATGTATTATTTCTACATCTACTTTACATCATATATACTACTTTTTCCCGTTTCCTTGTGCCTCAGCAGCTTTTCTAGCGTCGGCTAAACTGTTAGTAATTGTTCCATTTAATTACCTCTTGGTTTACATACCTTCTTGCTGCTTGCGTCTCATCTTGTCGGCATCTGATTCCATTCGTTTTGTAGGATCACCCTGCTTTTTAGATGCCTTACCGGCTTCTTGTTGCTTTTTCAAGTTCTTGGCCCTTGCTAAGTCCCTTTGATTACCTCTAGCCATGATTTCTATCGCAAAGAAAAGGTGAAAAGGTGGGAGTTGTGTGGAAGTCGCGACAGCTACTGAAAAATTGATTCTGATGGGGAAAATTCATTGGCATACATATTTTTACCGAATTATTATTCTTATTACAAATTCTGTCTATCTACACATTATTTTTGTTCTAAATCAAAAACTATACTACCATCTGTCTTTGGATCATAAGGTTTGAGTAAAAATTTGGAGAATTTCTTTAAATTTTCAATTCCTCTAATTTCGCACCCTAACAATGGCATTTTAACCAAATGATAATCTTCATATAATTCACCCATTTGATCCAAATACTTCTTTTGCATTTTCCATCTCGAGGTACATCTCTTACAATCATTAGCGTCGTTATCAGCAAACAACAATTGGTTGACAACAATAGAGTTCACATCCATATTGTACGACATCAATTCCTGAATCATTCTTTCGGTTTCATACAATGATAAGAATTCAGATATACAAACACAAATGAAAGTGGTTAAGTCTGGATTGGTGAACTGTTCACTCACCTCAGCTACTTGTGCTTGAACCTCGTTTAATTTGCCAAACATATCCTGTTGTTGGCCTCCACCAAGCATGTTCAACATAGGTCCTAATTTCCCACTCAATTCGTTGAATTTGGACAATAACTTCTTAAGAGTAGTGGGTAATTGCAAAAATCTTAAAGTGTGACCCGTTGGTGCCGTGTCAAATATAATGGTTTTGTAGGTAACAGCATTCTCTGTTTCACCAGTCTCTCCGTTGATGACTTCATTGCTGGTTTTTTGGTTTTTGATATGCTTCAACACTTCCATAAATGATAATGCTTCATCGATACCGGGGATAGATCCAGTCATATCACTCATCATCGACTTCAATGGATCATTTGGATCATTGTTATACTGTTGAGCCTGTTGCTGAAGATCTGACATGGCGGCATCAGGGTCGATTTCCATACACGATAAATTCGATAGTCCCTCGACTTTTCTGGCGTCTTTACCGAATTTCTGACAGAATGCATCCGATAAGTTGTGGGCAGGATCGGTAGAAATTAACAAGAACTGATCATTAGGATGCGTCAATGCTAATTGAACCGCCACCGATGACGACGTGGTGGTTTTACCTACACCACCTTTACCCCCTACGAAGATCCATTTCAACGATTCCTGAGTAATAACAGACTCTAATGTTGGTTCGAGTTCAAAATCCATCCTAAGCTGTTGATCAATTAAAGAGTAAGTAGATAAGAACACCTCTCACTATTTTTTTTTCTCTTTTCGTGTTCTCATGATTTTTGGCTGCCGCACCAAACTTCTAGAAGATTCCCAACCTTGCCTACCTGACGAACCCCAGATTAGTCGGCTGTCATATTCAAGAGGAGATAAGGTTCATGTACAATTGACTTTGTTGACGTAATTTTTTTCATAGTTGCTTGTATTATTTAAGAATGTCCCGTGGACGGAAATTTTCGCCGGCCTGTCACATTCTATCGCTTACCTGATGAGGAATTGAAATTCCGTTTTATCTTTTTTTTTTTTGCTTATAAATCGAAATAGTATCGCTGTGGTTGCAGCTTTTAATCTCACTATGGAATATGACTGGTAAATCTATTGATATTGCTCTCCAGGGTAGAACTTCAGTCGATATTGCTCTACAAGGAATTAAATCGGTGGACATTGCTGTTGTGGATAACATACGCAGTGAATATCGGGAGGAAATATGCCAAGACGGAGAGCCAATTGCTACTGTTATCTCATCTGAGATTCTGTCGTACCCACTGCTGGAACAGGAAACGGAAACCTATCCCGACGGAGGTATGAAAGCTTATGGAGTGATAGTAGGCTCGTTTCTAGGCTTGATCTCGAATTTTGGGGTCATGAATTCAGTAGGTGCTTTCCAAACCTATATTTCAAGCCATCAACTTAAAGATACCGATACCTCCACTACTTCATGGATTTTCTCCATTTACTTATCTCTAGGTTTTATGCTAGGAGTTTTTAGTGGTCCGGTCTTCGATAGTCTGGGATGTAGGAAGTTGCTAATTGCTGGTACGATCTTATCAGTAATTGGCTTTATGACTGCAAGTGTAAGTACAACAGTCTACCAATTCATTTTATCGTTTTCGATTTGTATCGGAGTGTCGAGTGCCTTGTGTATTCCTCCTCTAATTGGAGTAGTGGGCCATTGGTTCATGCTTAAACGGGGGATGGCTACTTCTTTGGCAACACTTGGTGGATCTGTTGGTGGTTGTGTTTTCCCCATTTTATTCAAATATTTGTATGCCAAGTATGGATTTGGCTGGGCTTTTCGAATAATCGGGTTTATCAATTTTGGCTGTAATCTATGTTCAGTTTTCTTGCTCAAGGAAAGATTCAAAAGGCCATTTTCTTCTTCTACCGAAAATGAAATCATGAACAAACAGAAGCAATTCCTTGTCGCTAGTAAGCAATTATTTGACTTCAAATCATTGGCAGACTTAAAGTATTCTTTTTTGATTGTGGGAGTGTTTTTGACTGAATTGTCACTTATGTCTATGGTAACTTATTATGCTTCATATGCCATTGTTCAGGGGTTAAGCGAGTCAAATGCATTTATTTTATTAACTATCTTCAATGCTGCCGGTATTCCTGGTCGTTATTTACCAGGCCTACTTTCGGATTATATTGGCTATTTCAATGTCATGATCTTAATGTTGATTGGATTTGATTTGAGTATGTTGTTGCTTTGGGCCCCATTTGGTCACGTCACCGGGGTCATTTGGGCTTTTCCGATTTTATCAGGATTCTTCAGTTCTTCGATTCTTTCCCTTACTCCAGTTTGTCTTGGCTCCATCTGTCAAACAGATAAATTTGGCCAAAGGTACGGCTTACTTTACTCTATCGTGAGTATTGGTTATTTATTTGGTATTCCTATGTGTGGTGCGGTTATCGGTGATGCAAGTAAAGCTAGATATCAAACGTTCTCTATCCTCTGTGGTTGCATTGGGCTTGTGGGCACTATTTTCTGGTATGCTAGCAGGTACATGATCGTGGGTACCAAATTAAATGTCAAGATATAATGGATTAATGAGATATTTTTTGGATTAATGTATTTTTTAATTTAGTAAATATTTAAATTTGAATATAATGAACTGGCAGGTAAAAAATTTGAATTGTGCCAATATCACCAGCCATATTCCTTAGTTTCAATCATTTAAATAGATTGTGAAACAAGTGAATCGTCTGTATGATGATATATCTATAGACATCTTTTTAGCAACTATCCAGAATGGTCTTGTATCATATTAACATAGTAAAGAAACAACACCATTACAAACAAATATACCACCATGCCGATTGCAATTGCAATCATACTTTTCTCTATTGCCGCTTTGACGTCTCTAGTCGTGTTGTATTCACTGTCTTTTCTCTTTACTTCTGATACACTCTGTCCGTTATCTCGAATATCTTCTTTCATTCTACTCCCCTAATTGCAGCAAGCTTCTCACACTCTAAGAATAATCTTCAAACTATTGAGTTCTTTTTTTCTTAGAGTTTAAGCTTTTATATTACCTATAAAATCCTAGCGATTTAGATATTAAAGATCGGGACACTAGTGAGAGAACACACTACGAGTGAAAAACCTGAAATTAGGTGATTACATTTGAAAATGAGAGAATTTTGAAATTTTTTTTTCTTTTTTTTATAACGCTTAATCTCTTATATCACCTATACAGTTCTATCTAGCTATAAGAGAACGGGTGATATCAGGGAGAAAACCCACAGGGGGTAAAAACCTGAATTAAGGTCAAATCAATGAATCGTTCTATGTATTTTATTTTTTATTGGTGTACGGATATAAAGTACATGGGTAATTGTTATTCATCCTTTGATATAAGTATTAAAAATTATCCGATATAGTGTAACGGCTAGCACGGTTCGCTTTCACCGAGCAGACCCGGGTTCGACTCCCGGTATCGGAATATCTTTTTTGCCTCATCTCTCTTTTTGTTGTTCCCAAGAAAATTCTTTTGCATCTAAATGGCATATTTTGACATTCTACAAATATCCGCCACCCCATTCCTTGTCTGAGTTTTCTTTTACTAGTCCTTGATATTTCGCATCATCACCTGTTTCGCCACGCCTTGAATATTAAACTATAATCTGAAGTTGGTGACCACGTTTTGAGGAAAAAACATTTTTCGTTATCACACCTCATCGAACGGCTTTAGTACATATCAACATTTGTGCTTCAAAATAGTATGAAAACAGTACAGGCAATAATAGAAATTCGGTATATCGATGAAGTTTGCTAAAACTCTTGAAAATGCCCTTCATGAAGAAGGAATTCCTGCTGAGTGGGTAGAAGCTGCCATTCAATATAAGTCACTCAAGAAGTGTATCAATAAAGTTGTTAAAGAGCTACAGTTTCTTGGGCTAGAACAAAACACGTTAAAGTTGTTTTTAGAAGATCGTGAGAGCAAAAAGGTCATTGAAGTCAATGAAAGTGAGGCTGTCCCCACCAATCCAATCATTGCAGAGTACACCATTACCAAATCCAAAACCGATAACAAGAGCAGTATAACTCCAGTTTTGAAGGTGACCCTTAATTACGATGATGATACTCTTACTGATGATCATATTCAGGAACTAGGAGCCGATTTGAAACACAAGATAGAAGCATTATTAGCGAAAAGTGACGATAGCGATGATGAACCTGTCGCCCAAAGAGTAGTGGAAATCAAGAAAAACGGCGATGCTTTGGTGTTGTCACCACAGTCTTCTGCCAGACGTGAAGGTTCACCAGTTCCGCTCGATGAAGTACCAAAACCCAAAAATAAAGCCATTGACATTTATATTCTTCTAAATGCCGATACTGAATTCTTCCACATGTTAAATAAAGAATTGGAGAATCTTGATAAGTTCAAAAGCGCAGAAGAAACCAAATTAATTCATGATGTGGACATCATAGGAAATACTGTGAGAACCATATCAAATCCCAACATTTCCACCAAGAAGTCTGACCTTTATAAGTGGAGAGAGCTATTTAAAATGTATTTGGATTCGGAAATTTATTTCAGGTACAACCAAACATCCACTTCTTCGGGGGAACGTAGTGTTGAGCAAATCAAGAAAAATTTCCTGGCATACCTTTCCCATGTTGAGAAAACTGGGATTGTATCTTCTTTCAAAAACAAAAAATCGGCTAAAACTTTTGACCAGTTTATGGCCATGAACTACCACCTCCTAAAAGTACTTCAGTTCCAATCGATCAACTCAACAGCATTTAGAAAGATTTTGAAGAAATTTGATAAACAAACATCATTGGGAGTAAAGAATAAATTCCCCAAGTTGATCAATGACGATCATATTTTCTTCTCCGGTGCTTCTTTAGCACAGTCAATTTGCTACATCATCCAAAGCTCAATACTTACCATCATCCCCCAGCTAGACGATTACACCTGTCCCATTTGCATGTCAGTTGCTTTCAAGCCAATAAAGCTTGAATGTGGCCATTTATTCTGTGTCAGGTGTTTGGTGAAGCTTAAGCAGCAAAAGAAGACTAACTGCCCATTTTGCCGACACGAAAATGCGGTCATGGCCGCGGACGGGACTAATTTGGACATTGATGCCATGGCTCTAATGAAAGCATACTTTCCCTTGGAAGTGAAGGAAAAGCTTAAAGAACGTGAAAAAGAGCGCTACGATGAAATGATGGGCA
The DNA here is from genome assembly GCA_030555995.1 of Isabelozyma heimii. Taxonomy (NCBI): domain Eukaryota; kingdom Fungi; phylum Ascomycota; class Pichiomycetes; order Serinales; family Metschnikowiaceae; genus Isabelozyma; species Isabelozyma heimii. The sequence continues at coordinate 41,553 of JANIVW010000033.1, forward strand.
ACTCCAAATGTATAATAATGTGAAAAGCTAATTTGGAAGCCAGTGTATAGAGATGTATTAATGAACACGCCTGTTTAATGCTACATGCTGGTGTATACAAAGCGTAGAATTCATGGTTATTGTCATTCCTTTGCTCTTAATGTGGAGCTGAGAGCGCACTATAAAACAGTTTGTTTCGCACCTGTTATCATCCCACTGCTGATAAATACCCACCAGCATGCCTATAGACAAAGACACGAAATATGATAGGCAGTTACGATTGTGGGAGAGTTCCGGACAGAACAAGCTCGAAAACTCACACATATGTTTGGTGAATGCCTCGACAACCGGGTCGGAGATACTCAAGAACCTTGTGCTTCCAGGCATTGGCGAGTTTTCTATAATTGATCACCGTGAAGTAACTAAAACATCACTATCGGGAAACTTCTTTCTAGATGACGAAGACATGGGACGACCTCTAAGTGAAGCAATGACGCAGAAGTTACTCGAATTGAACTCGGATGTGAAAGGCTACGGAATCAATGAAAGTATCTCCGATATCCTACAACTTGGTGATGATTACTGGGATAAGTTCAATGTTGTTGTTATAAGTGATTTCATTCCTCTTTCCAGTCTAGAAGCATTGAAAAACTTACTCTGGTCGAAAAAGATCCCGTTGCTTATCGTTAACACCGTTGGCTTTTATGGAACCCTTAGGCTCATTGTGCCTGAAACCACCGTCGTCGAAACCCATGATCCTTCCAAATTATTTGACTTAAGAATCGACAAACCATTCCCCAAGTTGAAGCACTACGCTGACTCCATAGATTTAGATAAAGTTGACGACTTCGACCATGCAAACGTTCCATACGTGGTGATTTTCTTGAAAGCCCTCGAAAATTGGCGAAAAGACCACGATAACGTTGTCCCGCAAAACTACTGTGAAAAGAAAGATTTTAAGTTCAATTACGTCGAAGCACTATCAAGAAACATCAATCTCGAGACCAATTTCGTAGAAGCCTCGCAATCGGTTCATCGAGCACTTCAAATCACCCAGATCCCTCCATCCATACTGAAATTGTTCGATAGTCCTAAAATTCACGATAAAAATCTTGTTTCGAATCTGATTTTTTGGGTCTATATCAGAGCATTAAAGAACTTTGTTCATCTCAATAATAACCAGCTACCATTACCAGGAAATCTCCCTGACATGGCGTCCGATACTTCCAACTATATTACTCTACAGAACATTTATCACGAGAAAGCTTCGGAAGATTTGAATAACTTCACTCAGGAAGTATACAAGATTTTGCCTTTGGTATCACTTTCTCCAGAAGACATTAATCAAGATTCTATAATAGCATTTTGCAAGAACACAGCTTTATTGCATGTATCTACTGGCTCCAAGAATATTTTTGATTCCGATCAGCTAAACGATTTGCTCGAAGGGAAGTCCAGCGAAACAGACGCTGACAACTACAACATCCTTGCTGTATATTTCAGCATGCTAACCCATGATATTTTTGTTGATAGAAGGAATAGAATACCGACGATCGATGACCTTGACTGCTTCACCAACACTTTCGTGGAAGCATTTACGCCTAATCTTCTAGTTGGAAATTTACCTCCATCAGTTTTGACTACATTCAAAGAGATCTTGAGCCATAACTCCACAAGCTATCACAACATTAGTAGCTTGCTAGGGGGAATCTCGAGTCAGGAAATCTTGAAGATTGTCACTTCTCAGTACATACCTCTTGATAATCTTCTTGTATTCGACGGAATACGGTCTATAAGTGAGAAGTGGAAAATCAAATAACATTATAGCCCCTATCATTAGGTCTAATGTATATACATTTAATTTCATTACCGCATCACCATATATAACTTCTATAAATCATCAAAGGAACCCTGTACGTTGCTACCTGTCTTCTTCTTTTTATTGCTCTGGACGATATCTTTCCAATCCTTTTCCACATCATCATCCTCAGACTCCTCCATTATTTGCTTTTCAATGGCTTCTCTCTTTCTCTTGGCCTTCTCCTTTCTCACCTGCTTGCTTTCCTTCTGATCTACCTTCGTCGACCAAGCTTCATTCTTCTTCTTCAAAAGCTTCCGTTGCTTTGCATCCTTGATCTTTTGCTCTTTTTCTGCTTGCAAATTTTCAACTCTTGACTTCTCCTTTTGCTCGTCTGCGTAGGAGTAAGTATCCATGTCTATTGCGTCAGCTAACCACCCGTTTTCAGGCATGAGATCATTGGGGATATGTCTTGATTCGGGCATTTTGGGGAGTCGAAGTAATCCATACATTTTGGCAATTCCCAAATAGTCCAACGTCTGCATTCTGAAGATAGAAGATGCTAGATGCTTGGAATAATATTTAACGAAACCCACATATGATTTGATTGCAAGTTCATGTCTGGCTCTATCTTCAAGAATATAGTTGTGGATCTTTGTTGTCAATTGATCGTGGTTGTTGGAGACATCTGGTGCTTCCATTTCTTTCATTTGCAATCCTTTAACATTCATGAAATCAATATAATCTTCTTCTCGAGAATCTTGGTTAAGCATAACTAGAGCTTGGCCCACTTTATTGGCTCTACCTGTTCTACCACATCTATGCAAAAAGACATCAGGATCGGTGGGAGGATCAATTTGTATAACTAAATCAACATCAGGAATATCAATTCCTCTAGCAGCAACATCGGTAGTCATTAGAACGTATTTCCTTAATCGAGAGTCTCCATCACTAAAAGCCTGCAATGTCTTCATTCTAGGCTTGGTATCTAGCTGCCCATGTATGGAGAATAGGGTAAAGTCTTCTGACACTACCAAGCTATTTAATAGATTGTAGAAGTACTTCACTGAGGTGCAAGTTGGGAAGTAGACAATGCATTTTTTGAATCGGTAATCCTGTATCAACTTTAAAAGAATGGAGATCTTTTGCTCTGGGTTAACCATCATGTAGTCAATATTCAATGACTTGGGCGCTGCTCGGGTGGCAGATTTGACGGCCACTTTAACGGGATTCGACATTCCAGTTCTGAAGATGGTTTCACCTGCTCCGGAGATGGTAGCTGAGAATAACCCAGTACGACGTTGTTTAGGAAGTCTTTTCAAGATCGAAATCACATCCTTCTCAAACGACATATCTAACAATTTATCTGCTTCATCTAAAACAGCAATTTCCACCGAGTTGGTCTTGACATATGAGGACGACAAAAAATCAAGTAATCTTCCTGGAGTAGCGACTAAAATATGAGACCCATTCTTACGGAACAATTCCAAATCCTCTCTCACGGTAGATAATGATCCCACTAGCAACTGGGTGCGGATCTGTTTCTTATTATCAGGCAAGAATTCAAGCACCTTGTCAAACACCCCTTGTATCTGACTGGCTAGTTCTCTGGTAGGGGAGATGATGATGCTTAGCATATGGCCCTTTTTCACTGGTTCTATTTCTTCATATTCTTCATTTTCTCCCTCTTTCTCCTTCAATTCACCATATAATCGGTTGGAAATCTTTTGGAGAACTGGAATGACAAATGCTATAGTTTTACCTGACCCTGTCACTGCTTCCACCACCACATCTTTATTTCCACAGAAAAGCGGAATGGTTGATGCCTGCACCGGAGTCATAGTCGGAAACCCAAGCGACTTGATAGCTGCGTTCAACCATGGATGAAGCTTACAGTTTAAATTCTCCCACGAAAGGGAAGCCTTTTTTGTTTCCATCTTCAGTTGGTTTATGGTCAGTTCCAGACATCTACGAAAAAAAAAAAAAGTACCCCAAAAATTTGCGATGAGCATCAAGAAACTTGTACTTTTGCATTGAAGTAAATAGCAAATATGTTGAAGCGAGCTATAAGTTACGTGTGGAATTTCGAGAAAACGCCAGTAACACGAAGTGCTGAAAAGGAATATGAAAAATGGACGAAGACTCAGTTAATTGAGAAGATCAAAGAACTCGAATCAAGCAATGAACCTGTTAAAGAAGGTGAATCAGCAACAGAAGTTGCGATAGAAGTAAACTCTACCAAAAAGAAAAAGAAAAAGAAAGCATTCAACTTTTCCAATCATCAAACCCGTTTCGTAGCCTTGAAATTTGCGTACTTGGGATGGAACTACTGTGGACTCAGCTACCAATTACAACCCACCCCATTACCTACAGTAGAACAAAAGATCCTCGAAGCTTTGTCCATGGCGAGGTTGATAGCGGAGCCTGATCCTGATAGTTGTAATTTCAGTCGATGTGGCAGAACTGACAAGGGCGTTAGTGCCATGAATCAAGTGATTTCATTAGATGTCAGATCCAATCTTTCAAAGGAGGACCAGGCCAATAAGGATAACGATGGGAAAGAGATCCCCTACATTCATGTATTGAATTCATTATTACCGGCAGATATAAGAATCACCTCGGTAGCTCTAAGACCACCAACTGGTTTCGATGCCCGGTTCAGTTGTGATTATAGACATTATCGTTATTTGTTTCGCAAAGATGGTTTAGACATTGATCTAATGCAGGAAGCAGCAAGCAGATATGTAGGACTCCATGATTTCCGGAATTTTTGCAAAATTGATGGTTCCAAACAAATTACCAACTACAAACGAAGGGTTTATTCGGCAAAAATACTTCCTTACAGAGATGATTACTACATGCTTGATTTGAAAGGTACTGCATTTTTATGGCACCAAGTGCGCTATATGGTTGCGATATTACTTTCAGTAGGCCAAAAACTAGAGGTTTCTACTGTTATTGATGAGTTGTTTGATGTTGACAAGAATCCCAGCAAGCCACTTTTTGAAATGGCTAATGATATACCGTTAATATTATATGATTGTGTGTTCCCGGATATGGAATGGACCGAGTCCACCAATGATGGAAAACTACTCAAAGAACATGGCACCGTGAAGGAACTTGCGGTGGATTATCAAGTTAGGGCACACATTGCCAGTATATTGGAGAGTGTTTGCATCAAAAAGACGATAGAACACGCAAAGGGCTGCGGGGCCATTAATATCGGAGACGGTAAGGGACGGACGTTCAAGAAGTACGTTCCAGTCATGCAACGAGAGCTCGGCGAAAGGTTCGAGGTGGTGAATGAGATGTACAAGGAGAGAAAAAAGCGCCGGAAGACTGCCGGTGCTGATTCCAACAGTGAGCAAAGTGTATAGAGTTTAGCTAACCGTGTGTATAGTAATAGACCGTTTGTAGAATTATGGACAGCCGTTTTAGTAATGGTCACACGGTCTGTGATGAGCCGTCTGGTCGTTGTCAGGCGTGATTACGGTCGATGTCACTTTGGTCTTAGCCATAGCCGCCCTGCTTAGGTGGATTGATAGCCCTCAGTGTTAACGCTACTGCAAGCCAGCTAGCTACTGATCCACGATGGCTCCCAATACTGATACTCCTTATTCTTTCCTGGAGCATCGACCCACAAGAACCCGTTCATAATCATCTCGTCAATCACCGACTTGCATCTCATTCGGTCCCAGCCATAATTGTCCTTCAACAACCTGTAAGTAACATAACCTCCCATAAATCCACATAAATCATACACTTTCCTCTGGTCACTAGAAATGTTATCGCCACTAGCAGAAGCAAACTTCAACCACTTCTTGCCCTCGCCAATGACTTCGTATCCCTTCCCCAAACTATTCAAATTCGTCAATGCCTGCTGAACGTCATTTTCATCGATTGTCGTCTGCAAACTCACAGTATCTTGCAACCGTGATAGCAACTCCTTCATCGATATCAAACCACCGTTCAAGTCCCGGGTTTGCTGGCACACCTCCACGATTCGTACGGTTAGCCCCGTGTAGAAGTTGCTCCCCTTGGCTTCTTTCGACGTGTAGATCAACAACTCCAACGGATCCACGCCCGCCAGAAGACACATTTGCGTGAACTTACCTCTGAATTCATGGCTATTGGCTATCTCTTCTCCATGTTCGCTAGCAAAATTGATCAATGCCGACTGGAAGACAGACAACTGCGTGAGGAGCTGGTCCGATAATCGTTCATTCAAGAACTTCCCTAGCTGGGCATATGCTTCTCTTTCTCCCATGTGGACACCGCCGTGTGGTTAAACAATTTCTCTGTTTCCTTTTTAAGGTTTACCTGTTATAGTGTCTCACTATTTTTTTGGTCTGTGATGTCTCTTCACATGGAAGAATCTACATTCTCTTTTTTCCTTCTCTGTTTCGATCCGAGCCTTCTTTTACCGACTGATTTTCGCAATATCCGCGGCGGTACCCCATCTTTTTTCTATATCGCTTTTTTTCCCCCAGCATGCCTGAAGACTGCTTCTCCCAACAAAGTATCTGCCGGGATTAGTAGATTCGGATATAAAAAAGTTGAAGTGCAACCAATTTTTTGTTTTCATTCATTCTTTTTTTTTCACTACTTTACTCTTCATATAATGGCACTTCCTGAGGAAATTGAGGTTACTTTGGGCAAAGGTGTGGCTGGGACCATCACCATCCCCCATTCTTTAAGCGCTGACGACCCATTTGAAGATGGTTACGCGCCAGCAACCCATAAAATGGCATTGCTTCTTCACGGTCAAGGAGGCCATCGAGACTACTGCTACCAGAAGATCTTGGCTCATAAGTTGGCATCAGACTTGGGGATCTACTCCTTGAGAATCGACTTCCGTGGCTGTGGCAGCTCGGCTGATAACGCAGATGAATCATTGGGCCGCGTGCTCCCGCAAGACATGGAAGACATCCAGGCAAGTGCTGAGTTTGTTATGGATGGCACCAAAAACCCGTTGGGGATAAATTTTGTTTTGTCCACCATCGTCACCCATTCTCGTGCTGGGGTCGCCGCCTTCCTCTGGGCCATTGAACAGAACAAGAAGTTGCAATCCGGCCACGCTGAAGATGCCATCATTGTCCCCAACATCGTCAACTGTTCTGCAAGATTCACCTCCAGCACCGTGCTTGAGCGATACAACGTTTATGACGAGGACCAAGACTCGTACCCCTATCAATCCTTGAGATACGGCAAGTTGCAAACCTACCTCATTCCCCGGATGGAGCTCGTTAGTTTGGCCGAAGCCGACCTCTCGGGCATTAGAGAGCTCACCACCGATACCTCTGTGTTGAGTATCTATGGTCACGAGGATCTGATTATTCCCGTATACGATTCAGGCCGCTATGCTAATGAACTCAACCGAGGCTATTACTCCCACCAACTCGATATAATACCGGGAGCCGACCACAACTTCTACGGGACTGTACCAGTTGAAGATGAGCAAGATGCAGAGGAGTACAACCCTCATAACTACCCTTTGAACAAGAGAAAATTCGTCAACTACAATTATGCCGTGGTTGAAAAAATTCTCGAGTTTTTGAAGCCAGAAAATGAGTTAATCAGATTTTTGCACCGTTCAAACAACATGGGACAGATCTCAAGATGGAAGAACATTGAAGGGGTGTCAAACTTCAGAGATGCTGGAGGTTGGAGAATCGATAAACCAACTTTCAAATTAGAAAACTATCCTCCAAATTCAGTATACTATGTGAAGCCAGAGGTCATTTATCGGTGTGCCAATACCGCCAATATCACCGAACGTGGACTTAATTCATTGCAGAAACTAAAAATCAACGTCATGTTTGACCTTCGATCGGATGGGGAATGTGTCAAGGATGGAGTGGTGCAAGAACTAGAAAAATATGGTGTTCAACGGATCCATGCTCCGGTGTTTTCGGCTGATGATTATTCACCTAATGCTATTGCTCTTCGGTATTCCAACTTAATCACTAGTTGGTACACCTATGTGAATGTCTACGATAATATGTTGGACTTGGGGACTTCTTCATACAAAACCATATTCAAGTATATTCGTGATGATGCTAGACCGTTCGTTTTCCATTGTACTGCCGGTAAAGATCGTACCGGGGTGATTGGAATGTTAATTTTATTGTTACTTGGTGTCGATAAGCACACAATTGCTAGAGAATACGAATTGACCACCATTGGATTAAGACCAGACCATGCCAAGTTAAGAGCTAGTTACATGGAAACAATTCGTATTTTGAAGGAAAAAGCTGGAGATCAAGCTGATGATTTGGAAAGAATGATCACCAGAGGAAGAAAAAATTGGACTGTTGAAGAAGATGGGTTCCAGAATTTAATTAGTTCTAGGTATGAAGCCATGTTAGCAACCATCGAAGCATTTAATGAAAAATTCGGAAGCATTCTTAACTATATGAAGGATATTTTAGGTTTTTCCGATAGTGACATCTTGAAAATGTATAACAACTTGGTTGCAGTATACAGTGATGGTCTCTTCGAGTACAGCACTATCTCTGATGTGGTTTTATCCCATAAACTGTTTATCAAGTCCAAAATCTAGGCTGTTTTTTTCACAGCCTTTTTTTTTTTTTTTCTTTTCCCTGAGAATGAGCCACATTAAAATAATACCATATTTATTAATATACAAGTTAGACGTATTTACATGATAGGTAGCGGTCTTTGTTTGAAAATGATTTTCTTACTTATCACATCCACCATCTTCAACTGATTGTCGTCCAGATTCAATTCTTCCAATTGGCTGGACTTCGTTATTCTCAACACCCCGAGAGGAGTGTCAAGATCAATTAAATTGCCTAGTAGTCTTTGCGATTTCCCTATGAACAATGTGACTTTTGTAGGGTCATTAGAATCGAAGTCCAACCTTCCAAACTTCACTGCATGATATATGGAATCGATAGTTGCAAAGTTCGACACGTAGTCTCCACCATTCGCTATTTCATGGTCCTCTGGGACGCCTTTAGGTAGATTCAATTCCCCTTGGATTTCAAGAATAGATAAGCCATAAGGGGTAGAGATTATGTTGTCATACGACGCATCATGTTCAAGCTTCTCATTGTTCAAGATGCTGTGCACAGCCGTATAGTCTATTGAGGCTGCAGGCATAATGGCATTTGTAAAGTATCATACGAAGTAATAAAGTAAACGCGTTCCTAATATGAACATCGGACTGTACGGGTCTATCTGTTCACCTATCTAGTAAGTCGGAAATTACCCTTGCCAAAATAGGCAGTGAGGCTTATTTTTTATGTGTTCCATGCGCACTAGTTTCCTGATGAGGAAATCTGCTGTGATTCTGTTCTGCCAGGGCAAACTTAGTACCCTTAATAGACAACTTTAAGGACTCGGGTGGCCGAATTGCAACAATGGCATAATAGCGTAGTAGGCTTCTAGGTACGTCATTTAGATTCGTGGGCACTGACGTAAGAATACGAAGGTCATGTAGAGTAATCTTGCTTCTACACCGGTCTCGGCCTCGGGAAAGTGAACCCATGATAAGAAGTTGACTTGTACAAGGTCCATTAAGAGCAATTACATTATCTCATGACATTTTACAATCAAAATGATTCCCGATCCCGAGGAATTTAAAGTTTTTACACCCTCGACTATGACAAGTTAGCGACTCCATTGGACTATCCTGTTTGCGAAGGTGCGACTTTTATGCCAAATTGAACCAATTTTCAAAATTTACATACCTGGTTATGCGCATCGCTCTCATTTCTTCTCCCAAATAGGAAATTTGTTATACAAAATAATATGCTGTTGCAGCATCGACATCATGATGTGAGACTATATATTTATAAACCAATGGATTTGACGGATTTTCCATATGATCCTTAGTTTTTCTTTTTCAGAAAAAGAGCAATACATTTAGCTCCCTCTATAACTCAACTGCTTCCAGGACACTCTAACTGTTATCAGTTAGTTCGACTACTTCTCAACTCGTATACCATCGAATACCCCTCCAATCCCTGAAGTTACCTCGAGTTTGCACAATTTCTCAAGATGTCAGCGGAGTCATATACGGCTACGCATGGACTCATGCAGTTACTAAGGTATCAGAATAATTATCCAGCATTCGGAACTGGTACTTTGGTTTTGACCATACAAGCACACAATTTAGTAGGAGCAACGATTCCAAAATCTATGGTTGATTATCAATCAGCTTTTCAAATCAACTTATTTGGGGATTACCCTGATTCACAAGATGTGGCTCCTAGTGCTATTTTCGCTGCAGTTTTCGGCATTTTGGGACTTCTTCACTTGTTCATTTTCATAATGAATTGTTCCAGAGGTCATTATTTCTGGTTGTCGATCGGATGGGTTTTCTACTGTATTACCAGATTTATTGGTTGGATTTTAAGGATTATTTGGTCCCATGACTTAACCAAGACTAAAATAGGTATTACAGCTGAAGTGTTCTTGATTATCCCTTCTATTATATTAACTTCACTAAATTTAATTCTTGCGCAAAGAATTTTCACTTGGAGACACCCCGTTGGTGGATCCAGAAAATTGTTTTGGGGTCTCATGATTGGATTCTATACTGTTGTGCTGGGAATCATTGGTATGACCATTGCCTGTGCTGCTATTCCTTACGTCTATCTTTTATCACAAGCAAATTACAAAAGATATCAAAATGCAACTAACGCTTCATCAGTATTAATTATTTTATACTCCTTGACTGCTATATCCTTAGTGGGGTTGGCATATCTTTTCAAACCTACGAAGAAAGATGAAAATTTATACACCTATCAGCCATGGTGGATCAAAAAGTTTACTCCTTTCTATTTCGTGGAAAAGAATGCTTGTCGAGATGCTGAAGAAACATTTATGAAGAGAAATCATAATCATCGTCATGCTATTAGAGTCATTGCTGCTACCCATAGTCATTATAATACGGTTGAGGGTTTAACCAATGAAAGAGGTGATGTCACTCATAATGTATCGATGATCATCATTTTTACATCTTCGGTATTAATCTTTATTGGTGCAATTTTACGTTGTATTGTTACTTTTCAAGGAAGATATCAAAAAAACAGTAGTAAAGTTTGTGCTCCAGTTGCCATGTATATCTGTTGGGGGTTTTTTGAAGTCGTTACCAATTTGCTTTATATCATTGGAAGAGTTGACTTGAGATTTTATAGACCTGATAGACTTCCTCAAAAAGTCAGAAGCATCATTACTGCTGAACAATCGATTAATCCATCAGATCAGGAAGAAGAATACGAATATTACACTACTGATACTGAAACTGATGGTGATTATGATTCCCTGGAAGTTGAGGATACTACCCAACCCAGAACAAACTACGATAACCGCACACAGCAGGCAAGGCTGCAATTTATATACGAGACCAAAAAAGAGGAGGAAGACTCTGACTATGAAGATTTCCACTTCTAATCAAATTATATCGTATCTAATATCGACTATAAATGAATACCTTAATCACAAAATAGCAACAGCCAAGGCCGTAAATTTCCTGTTTAGGAAGTATGCACTTAAGTATTTTCCTTTCTTATTTTTTTTCTCTGGCATGAGCACCATAATAACTCATAATGCAAACAGAGATCGACGATGGGACTGACTTTTCGCTGCGAAATTGGGGTAATATCAAGATTACTCCACTCCTGGAATTGTATTGTTGACGAGTAGAATATTTCCTGGTTAGTTCACAACACCTGTCTAGATAATTGCACGTAATGTTTGTGTAACGAAACATGGGCGGAGAATTTAGTGGAGTAGATGCAATAACCTGGCATAGCAAATGTGAATGATCTACAGTACTAGCGTATTTATATTGGCGTTAAATTCCATGTTGCCTCGTCGTTGACGTTTATGAATTTCTATAACCAAGATGTCAGACGATGATTATACCGCCGTTGAGGGCCTTTTTGGACTTCTTCAAGCATTAAATAATGGACCAAATATCAGTACTGGTGTTCGTAAGTTAGTCATATTCGGCAAAAATTTGATGGGGCCTACGATTTCACCAGTGGTTGTTGATTATGCCGTCAGCTTGCTAAACAATTTGTTTGGTGATTACCCTTCAAGAACCGATATTGCTCCCTCTGCTGTATTTGTTGCCTGTTTCTTCATTTTAGGAATGGTGCACTTATTTATATTTTGTTTCAACTGGTCAAGGGGTCACTATTTCTATATTTCTTTCATTTGGTTTTTGTACTGTATTTTGAAGGTTATCGCCTTTATATTAAGATTGGTTTGGGCCATGGACATTACCCAAATAGACGTTGGTTTGGCAAGTGAGGTGTTTTTGGTTATCCCCACTATTATATTGGTTGCAGTAAACTTGGTATTGGCTCAAAGACTCTTCACTTGGAGACATCCAGTGGGTGGTTCGAGAAAATTGTTTTGGAATTTTATGATAACCTTATATTGCGTTGTTATTGCCGTTATTGTCATCACCGTTTTGGCTTCCTTCGTCCCATACATGGATTACTTAAGCACAAGTTCTTACAATAAATGGAAAAAGGTGGTTATGGCTTCAGCCGTGTTGATCATATTATACTCATTAACTGCTATTTCTCTTATTTTCTTATCATACTTTTTCAAGCCAACAAGAAAAGATGATAATTTATACACCTATCAACCATGGTGGATCAAGTCATTTCATCCATTATATTTTGTGGAAAAAAATGCTGCTCAAAAGGCTGAAGAAACATTTATGAAGAGAAATCATAATCATCGTCATGCCATCAGAGTTATCGCTGCCACCCATCATCATTATAATATGGTCGAAGGTTTGACCAATGAAAGAGGTACATTGGAACATAATAAATCCTTGGCCCTTGTTTTTTTGACTACAATCTTCATTTTTGCCGGCTCTATCTGTCGTGCCATTGTGGTGTTTCAACAGAGAGAGCGTCGTTATCAGAGTGGTGTAAGTAAAGCAGTGGTGATGTACATTGTTTGGGGTGCTTTCGAGGTGATAATCCATTTACTCTACATAGTTGGTAGAGTTGATTTGAGATTCTATCGTCCAGATGTGTTACCAGCCAAGGTCAGAGCCATTATCACTGCCGAACAATCTTACTATCCATCTGATGACGAATACGAACGCAGCATTGCAGATGACGATGATGACTTCTCCACTGCAAGCTATCCTAGTGACGACGTTGAAAAACCTGAAGCCGCCCACCACTCAAACACTAAACTCCCTGTCAACACACCCCCATACCCTACAACTCCGAACTACAAATCAGAGAAATATGATGACTATGATGATGTTGCATCTGACTTCCATTTCTAAACTCTCTTTCACAACCATTTGGCCTTTGTCCCAATTAGGAAATTTTCGTTTTGTATGCAGTCCATTTCCTAAATAGGAAATTACTTTATTTCAACCGCAGGCAGTCCAGAAGTGTGAAAAAGGGCAACACCAACAATAATCCAACTACCCCACCGGATCATAATCACAAGCGCTTCTTTCTTTTGACGTGCAGGATATGAGAAGAGGCAATCTCAGCTATCAAAGGTAGTAGCAGAGAACCCTTATTGAATTGAGGGGGGGAGTTGCACGATAATGGAAGTTCATCTTCTAATAACATTGTTAGGAGTACCTTATCTGGGATCTTCTGAGCAGATTGGATAAACTTTCCTGGATCTTCTAGCAGTATAATAAGGTTTCAGCCGAATCTGGCGGGTCTTAATCCGAGTCTTGAAAGTCCGCATTGCTTTTGTCCCTTGTATTGGCTTTAATGCCTTGCCTTTTCAAGCAATTCGGATCTGGCAAGATGGTTGTGAGTCTTCTTTATTTATTGGCCTTGCTTCCCACGACCCTTAAATCTTGTTATTTGAAACTATCGACTCTATTTTTATACTTCTTTTTGTTAATCTCGTTCAGATTGAGAGATGGTTTCTAATAATGGAGAAAATTACAGTGCCATGGAAGGAATCTTTCATATGTTGCGGCCGTGCTTCGATGGGGCCGCAGATGGTACCGGGGTATACGAATTGGTGAAGTATGTGAAGAATTTGCTTGGTCCTCAAGTAGCTCCTGTTATCATTGATTTTGTTATAGGTCAGCAAAACAATATCATGGGGAGTTATGCTGCCAGGTGGGAAGTTGCACCAAGTGGAGTGTTCACGGTATTATTTTTCATTGAAGCAGTCTTACATCTATTAATATTCGTTATAAACTTCTCCCGTGGTCATTACTTTTCAATGTCGATTATTTGGATGTTAACCTGTTTAATGACGTCACTTGGTTTCTTACTAAGACTTGTTCATGCTCTAGATTTGACCAAAGTTGCGGTCGTTTTAACATCAGAAGTGTTTTTGATTGTACCAAGTATCATCTTTGTTTCTTTGAACTTAATGCTCACCCAAAGGCTTTTCACTTGGAGACATCCAGTAGGTGGTTCTAGAAGATTGTTTTGGAATATTATGATAACTTTATATGTCATTGTCCTAATTTTGTTGGGGGTCACAGTTGCAGCTTCCTTCATTCCATACCTTCATTACTTGAGTCAAAAAGCATATAATCAGTGGAAAACTGTGGTACGAGTGACGGCTGTGTTCATTATCCTTTATTCGTTAACTTCTATTGCCCTTCTATTTTTATCCTATTTTTTCAAGCCAACAAGAAAAGATGATAATTTATACACCTATCAACCATGGTGGATTGAGTCTTTCCACCCACTATATTTTGTGGAAAAAGGAGCCGCTCAAAGAGCTGAAGAAACATTTATGAAGAGAAATCATAATCATCGCCATGCCATCAGAGTTATCGCTGCCACCCATCATCATTATAATATGGTTGAAGGTTTGACCAACGAAAGAGGTAGTTTGAAGCACAATACTTCTTTACTTATCATTATTATAACAACTATTTTGATCTTCTGTGGGGCTGTGAACCGTTGTATTGTGGTTTTTGAAAACAACACCTATGCAACTCAAAGCACAGCAGCTTCCGCTTGGGTGGGATATGTATTTTGGGGCATTTTTGAGGTTTTGATAAATTTGTTATATATCGTGGGCAGAGTTGATCTTAGATTCTACAGACCTGACAATTTACCTGCTAGAGTCAGGGCTATTATTACTGCTGAACAATCCTACTATCCTTCCGATGACGAAAGCTATGATGTCCAGAATAGTATGGTGGACCAATTTTCTTCATCAGCAGGAAGTTCGAGTACAGACGAATACAATTTTCAAAGTGGTCAACTGCAAGAAAAGGGAAGTGATCCTGAACTCCCCTATCCATATCCAAAAGAGAATGTTCACTTCAAAAATGAAAAAGAAGTTGATGAGAAGGCTAAATATCCAACAAGGAAAAAGCCATTGGATGATGACGAATCTGAATTTTACTTTTGAAAAAAAACTTTTCATTTCTTGTAATATGTAATTTAATTATACCCAATTCTTTATAATCAAATGTAGGATTACGTAACTCAAGAAATGAACTTTTTGGCAGTTAAAAGTGGCTAAAAAAATAAAGAACCCACGGCGGGAGTCGAACCCGCAATCTTTTGATTAGAAGTCAAACGCGTTAACCATTACGCTACGCAGGCGTTCTTGTTTTCTTGAATAGTTGGCTTGTTTGTGTGATTCTAAGTAATGAGACACATCCGTACACCTTAAATGAACTAAGAGGCTAAACGTTATAAAAAAATGAAGCTTTACAAACTCGTTCGTTTAAAAAAAAAAAAAAGCTATTTAAAGCTAAAGGAAAGCTATTTTCTCTCTAAATCGCATGTAAACTCACTATCACTATCCTCTAAAAGAGAGTATAGGGGGCTTTGACACAAATGCTGAAGTTTATGGTATTCAATGAAATACGCTAATTGGCCGAAGAACCAGATGTTACTTGCTGTTGAATTCTCTCCTGGACACCCACCTGCAACCTTCATGACTGTAACTAATACAATAGACTAAGAGTTAAAGGGAACTTAATTCATTGGGCTTAACTATGAAAGATCTTACCTGATTCTTCTTTGCACTCTTATTGACTTAATTGTTCAGAACCATGCTCGAAAAAGATACCAGAAGCTGTAATTGTAAAAGTTCGATTAAAAAACTCCAGTTTCTGTAATATACTTGTTAAACTCTCTACTTCTTGGTATGGGTAGTATTAATTGATGTTGATACGATTTTTCTGTTACTAATTGCGGCCTCTAAGAAGAACTTCTTAACTTGCAGATATTGATAGAAAAGTGCGAAATATTGAAAAAATGTTGTGATAGCTAAAAAATGGGCTTTAATTTAGGAATTACAGTCTCAAGAGGCTAATGAGTCCTGAAGAAAATAATAAGTGTGTCGATTAAACTTATTTGTAAAGCATATTAGCAAGTCTGAATATTTGGATCGGTTATAGAAACTACTGAATAAATAACAAAAACAATCAAATAAAGAACATTAGAGAGAAACCAAGCGTCTATTCCTTAGAAATATCTCTACCAAACAATGATACTTTAACCCAGTCGAAACAGATTAAAATTTGGTTTTTGACAGAGAGACACATGTAAATATAAGCGGATCTCCAGAAGAAGAAAGTTAAAGTACCACCAGTTGACACATTTGACCAGCCACCCCAAACTAAATCAGCAACGGCTCTTTCAGAACCAATGTAAGCCAAAGCACCTTGATGCTTATAGACGAAAGGAGTTATTTTTTCTTTTAATTTGGGTAATTTCTTAGCTAATCTTTCCACGTTATCATTTGAGCTTGGATGAGCGATTTTCCATTCCAAGGCTTCAATTTCATGTAATTGCTTAAAGTGACCACCCAAGAAAATACCTTCTTGGAAAGCAACTTGAGCAGTTGGAGCGTATTTGGTAAAAGTACAATCGCCTAAGGCGTAAATGTTGGAAGTACCATCAACTAACAATTTATCATTAACCAAAATACCTCTTCTAGCATTCTTTTGTTCTTCAATCTTAGAGGTCAAATTACGAGCAATTGGTCTTTGAGCATTACCGGTAGCCCAAATCAACATACCATATGGAATTTCATTGGTTGTGGTAGTACCATCTTTATTCTTAACTTGAGCAGTAACAGTTTTATCATCAACCTTCTTAATCATGGTATTAGTTCTTAAATGGATGTTGGTAGCTTTGAAAACTTCTTTGGTATAGTCGACCAATTTCTTGTTGAACATATTTAAAACATTAGGTAAAGCTTCAACCAAAGTAACCTTCAATTCACCAGCAATTTCCGGCATCCAGTTCTTCAAATCTTGATCAATATAATCTTGTAATTCACCAGCAACTTCAACCCCGGTTGGGCCACCACCACAAATAACAATGGACAATAAACGAGATCTTTCTGGGTCGCCTTTAGGTAAAAGGTTAGCAGCTTCGATAGTATCCATCAATCTCTTTCTGATAGTGATTGAATCACTAATTTCTTTCAAGAAAGTAGAGTGTTCAGCAACCCCGGGAATACCAAAGGTCGAAGGTTGAGCACCAACACCAACCACTAAGTAATCATAATTCAAAGAAGTAACGATTTCTTCGACACCACTATGTTCAGCCACGGTAAATTTGGCGGAACTGGTATCTTTACCAGAATGACCTGAATTGACGGTGGTTGATTGTTTGATGGTGATTTTGTTATTAATTGGATCGACATCAGTGGCTTCAGCTTCTAAATAGAGAACTTCCCCTGGGGTTCTTCTGGTAATGGATCTAACAGGTTCAATAATTGATCTAAGTTCAATGGTACCGGTAGGACACGAAGGCAATAAAGGAGTGAAAAGAAAGTAGTTTCTTGGAGAAACAACTACGACATTATACAAAGTAGTATCCAAATTCTTTAACAAAGAGATGGATCCCCAACCGGAACCCAAGATAACCAAAGTTTTCTTCTTTTGGCCAGTTTCGAATAAGCTGGCTTGCTTGATTTGGTCAGCAGGACTCGATTCTTTTTGGACTTTATAAGCAAGATAAGCAGAAGAACCAATTACACTGAGACCAATTCCCCAAGCAGTGGTTTTCAATAATTTGGAGAAAAATCCTGCTTGAAGAGGAGTAGGAGAAGGGGTTGGATTCTTATTCAATCTCCTGAAGGAGGTTGAAAAAAACCGTTTCAGAATAGTTCTTGGAAGCATAGTGGTGAACGATTGGTGAAAAGAAAGAAGGTATCAATCTCTCGGCAATGAAAACGTACTATGTAGAATAAAAAAAGACAAAAGCAATTCTAAATAAAATGATGTAATATTAATAGGGTGGACTTCGCGCGATGAAGTACTCCGGCGACAACGGTCCGAATAGTCGGCAGGTGAGGGAAAAATTTCAGGCAATAGAATTTTTTTTTTTTGATCGTCGATGCTCTCTACGTTGGAGAAGTGGGTCCAGGACAATGCCAGGGAATTACAATAGGCAGACTTGATTGAGTGTCAATTACGTCCCGCAGTGCCGTTTTAAGTGCAATGGGGGGTAAGAGATGGACCTAAGCCCCGCCTAGATTTCCTGTCCGATAAGGTTTGAAAAATAGTCTATTTGGTGCCGGATTTTACAGAGCCGGTCTCTCACCTGGCGCCTGGCGGTGCAAAAAAAAAAAAAAGGTACTATCCATTGGCCTGATTCTGACACTGAAACTCCAACTCTTCATCGCCAATGATGTACTAAGCGAACAATAGGCGGCTACCCCGTAGTAGTGGAATTGCGAAATCGGTAGCGGATCTTTCACGCACAAGGCAACCTCTACCGGAGTTAGCAAACAAGCGTCTTCGCTGTTTAGCACCACTAGCACCACCGCCAATCATATAAACCCACTAACACGTTCTTCATTCCATCGGTTCAACTTCTCTTTTCTTAAATGATAACTCTTGCGACTGGCTTTGAAATCTTTTAAAAACTTGCTGAAGTCTTCATTATCCTGATCTCCACTGGCTGTAGACCTGAAATCATTCACCAACTGATTCGACTCGTGATTGTTTTCTTCCACCAATTTGATGAATTTCTTCTTCAACAATTCTTGATTGAAGTTGGAACTAAGCAATTGGTACTGGTATGTTTCTAGATTGACAAACTCATTGAAGAGCGTGTTTATCTTGTTGATTTGTTCCACAATGGTATTGCTAACGTTTTGATAGTTTTCAAATAACTTCAAGATCTCATTCAACGTACCAATCTGCTCATTCATCCTATTGATCAACGTCATTTCGAATTTCTTGTAGTTCTTCAACCCTTTAATATACCCTCTGACCAATTCATACAGTTCACTAAATTGCTGGACAATCGCCGAAGGCAACGAATTAAGCTGGCTCGGTAGTGGGAACGGCTGTAGCTCTTGTAATGTCAATGGGTGGATCCCAACCAACTCCCTTGGTGCTGTCATCGTACTGATTCTCACACCCTTGAACGGAAGAAATGTTGGTGTGGAGACAAAACTTATCGCACGACGGTTTTTGTCTATCCGCACACTAATTTTTGGTACAGTCATTTTTTATGAACTATCATCACTATAATTCTTTTCTTCTTCTCTCTATCATACATTTTCTATATGCTTTGTATACATGCAGTCATTACGTCGTGAGTGTTACATTTTTTTGTAATTTTTTCAAAATTCTTTCATCTCTTCTAGCTTGTTCTCTCTCCATTCTTTGATTAGCACTGTTTCTGATTCTTTCTCCATACTTAAAGCAAATTATTGGGAATGGAAGCCCTAATATAATAGCAACAATGGCAAATAGCGTATTGGCCCAGCCGTATCCCATTCTGGCGTACATGATATCAGCAAATAATGGGAAACTGAACCCAAACAAACTTCTAAACACCGCTGCGGCTGCAACCGCACTAGCAGCAAATTTGATACTATCAATCAAGACTGCCAGTAATGCCTGAAATACGCAACAAAATGAAAAACCAAATAATCCTGTACCGATAGCGGGCATGATCCAATGTAATTCTTTCTCCACTGACCATCCATACCACAATAACGATAATGGAATGAGGAGACCGGTGTTAACCACCAAACATGGTAATCGGAATTCGGGTTTTGCAACCCCTTGATTTTTTTCTGTCAAATAGGTGTAAACTTTTTCTAGCATAAATGTCCAAAAGATGACCCCAATAATGAATCCAATACCCATAGGCAAATACATTAATCCAACTTGTCCTTTATCAAAACCGTATTTCTCTTTGAAAATGGATTGGAACGTGACAATCATAAGATACATCAATGCATAAACAAGGGCAAGGAAACTTCCAAGGCCAATAACCAATGGATGGGTGAACAACAATTTGATGGGTCTGGTGGTGGACAATTTCAATTTATCCAATGTAGTTTCTCCATTAGAGATTTCGTAGATGGTGTGGAGATTCTGGTTTCCGGTTTTTTTACGCAAGTTTCTAGCCTTCTTCTTCAACAAAGTAGGTGCATAACTTTCTTTGTAGAAAAACGTACCCAATAAGGAAATCACACCATTGAATATACACATCACGTATAATGTCCATCTCCAATGAGTATATTCGACAATGTAACCCCCAATCACTGGAGCTAAAACTGGTCCCAATAATGGTAAGAGGAATACGGCTGCAAGACTCATATTTCTGGATTTAGGTTCAAACAAGTCGCTGACCACAGCTGGAGCCACGTTAAGAGGAGTCGAACTAAACAAACCTCCCATAAATCGGCACACTAACATTTGGGTAGTGTTTTGAGAAAATGCACATCCCAAGTTAAAGACGAAAGACATCCAGCAAGAGATATCCAATACCAATTTTCTTCCAAACCTGTCTTCTTCGCTCAAAGGAGCGATCACCAAGGGGCCAAAAGCCCATGCTAAAACTTGAATAGAAACAATCATGGCTAAGATGACATTTGACTTGATATCAAACTCAACCGCTATTTCTGATAATGCTGGGGAAATGATCGATGATCCCACGGGGGGAATTAAAGTATAAATGGATGCAAACAAAACGACGTAGATTTTGCTTTTAAGAGGCCAATTTCTGGGATCTTCAGGATCATTAAATCCTTTGAATGTGATTAATTCTGGGTCAATGGCCCCGAATTCTTCTCCGTTATTATCGATAGGAAGTCCACTCTCTAATTGAAAGTCATTATTATTAGTATCATTAATGTATTTTTCTGAAATCTCCTCACTACTATCGTCCAAATGGATACGAGTAGCGATTTCACTGAAGATGGTGTTTCTGGTTTCCAATCTTTTGAGTTGAATTTCCTCTTCATTCAAATGACCAAAAATCTCGTCCGCTCCATATCCTTTCCCATCTTCTTCATTACGTGACACTCCCGATAATGATCTACGGAAAGTGTTCTTAACCGAATCTATAGAACGTGTGACAGAATTACGTCTAGGTAAATGCTTATCTTCATCATCTTCAACTCCAGTATATGGCACGGGAACATCTGAGTTGTTAGATGATGTTAAAGAGATTTCTTGTTCATGAGTTGAGTGAATTTCACTCTTACTGCTTGAGATATCCATCGGCGTTGTCTCAAAGGAGGCAATTTGAAAAAAGTGCTAATTACAGATTACTTATACAAACAGAAAAAAAAAAAGACGCCATCTCCGGGAGGCGGGCTGGGCATAAAGTTCGGTTATGCAGCTTCTTCCTTTAGATTTGTGGCTGTCAAAACGAGGGTCTGGCTCTTCAAATAGCAAATGTGCCATCTGACAGTCAACCGCGAAAATTTTTGTGGTTACCGATGTAGTATTTTGCAGCACTAATTTGGTGCAGGTCCAGGGCAAGTCTCGGTTATCGATGGAGGGGAATTTTCACGCCTACAACCGAGCATCGCAGGTGTCAAGCAAAAAAGATTTCAATTGCCGAGTTTCGCACCCAAATCTGAGTACGGTTCCCTTTAACTACTATAATACTTGATTTAGACACTAAGCGTATATCAGATACAGAAATGTAAGATAAATATACAGATTACAGAATTGAATAATTATGGTAGTACGTTGGTCGAAAACACTCTTAGTCACTCGTCGCTTACAAGCCCTTGTCTTTTGCTTCTTTGTTTTTGTCTTCATCTTCTTTATCTTCACTCTCCTTCTCTCCACCACCCTGCTTCTTCTTTTCTTCTTTTTCTTTTTCTTCCTGTTCTCTCTCTAATCTTTCCTTTTCTTCCTTTTCCTTTAGTTCTTTCTCTCTATTCTCTTTTTGTTCTTCCTTTATCTTTGCTCTTTCCTTTTCATCCTTGAAGATTCCCCTATGCGCTGGTCCAGCTCCACCGTGCTTCGATTCGTATTGACTGCAGTAGAGAACACTGTCGTCAATGGCACACTCTTTGTTAAAGCTATGTCCTCTTAATTGTAAACTAGATACATCTTGAATTACAGTACCCTCTTCAAACAATCCGGGTAAATTAAGAATGTAATTCAATAGCCCTCTAACATGTACAATACTAACATCAGAATCAGCTGCCGATAAGGTGACTCCCATAAAGTCGTCGAAGAAAACCGGATATTTTGATGGACCATCTATTCTCTTGTTCAAATCAATGTACGGTCTTTGTGATCTCTTGAAGGTATTTTCTAGTTTGGTTACCTTCATAGCATTCTTATCATCTAATTGATGATCGGTAGGAATATCATGGAAGAATTTCCGTTGATATGACACCTTATTCTTATGAATAGCATGAATATCCCAGTAAGCAATCGAATTAGGTGTTAAAACGTTTCGGCCCTTGCATACATCGGGATCAGCTGGAAGAACGAAACCATCTTCATCTGTTTCAAAATCAATCCAAGCAGGTACTTCGGCCTTAAAGTCAATTGCTTCACTAACATCAGCTATTTTATAGTACAAACTTCTAGTAGAAGGATGATAGTCTTCTACTAAAACGATCAAGTTTGGTCTGGTCATGGAGTCTCCACATCCACAATTCTCTAAAGTAGTACGCCCCCAACCCACATAAGCTTGACGATTAGCAGGAAGTTCGAATTCTCGTTTAACATGATCAGGGATTAATTCTGAGAATGGTAATTTAACCAATGGAGTGCTTCCTATTAAACTGGATACAGATTCGTCAATGCCTTCTTCTTTCTCAGGCTTTTGTAAAAAGTCACATATACCCGTGTCAATGCCACAAGTTAAAATTTGTAATGGTTCAAAAGAATAAATAAAGTTTACGTGGTCATCACTTTCCCTAGTGGTAGTTTCTTCCTCACCACTTGTTGGTTTGGCTTTTGCCTTGTCACGATTACGTTTCGTAGCAATAAATGGAGTCCAATTCTTTTCGATATTTGCCCAAGCTTCATTTCTTTTCTTCAACACTCTAATTTCATTAGAGAATGGTAAATACAGGTGCATTACTCGTTTCTGTAATTTGACACTCTTCATATTGAAGAAGATGATTGGTTCTTCGAATCCAAGGCCATTGGTTCTTGCCAAAACCTTTGGATCTTCAGGACCCCAGTAGTATTGGTTATTATCAGTGTCATACAAGACTTCAACCTGAATTGGTAAAAATGAAGGAAATTCCATTTCACGGAAGTTGACTTTGGTTTTCAATACATGATCCGTGACAGAACCATCAGTGTTTAATTGGCTTCCGCTGACTTTTTCTTCATAAGGTAACTTCAATGTTTGAGGAGGTAACTCATGCCAATTCTGATCAAACAATTGAACGTAAAGGAAAGAAACGAATGCTTTATTTGGGATTCCATCAGGAGTCCATAAAACTCTTGAAACCACATAATGTACATTTAAGTAAGGTAACCATACTGAAGAACCACCGAAACGTAACCATTGTTTTTCACGAGGGATGGTGGGGCTGAACTTCTGTTGAGCATCCTGGATATGTTTGGCGTATTCAGGAATTTGACTCAATGCCCACGAGATCTTAGTGAACTCGCTGGGAAGGAATTGTTGCTGACTGATTTCGAATCCACTCCCGTATTTGATTGCTTTACAAACGTCTTGCTTAATGAATTCATGGTTGGCTGATTTGGAAGCTACAAAATGGTAGGGATCAGTATAAGTGGCAAGGTTAATTGGTTCAAAGTGGCCGTTACGGATTAGGGTATCCAAGGGGAACGAAGCAATGAGTTGTTGTCTAGTTAATTCGAATTCTTCGTAGCCGCCCTCTGTGCTTGGCTTAGCTTTGGATTTCATGGATGATGAAGTGGATTGTCGAAGATTCTGAAAGGTTCGAAGTGGGTAGTCCGATGAAAGGAGCACTAGCAGCACCAACACCAACAAGATAGTGACCAAAAAGAGTAACCTTAGGTAGCGTTTGCCGTACATGGTGAATAAATGAGGGAAGGATCTATAATGTTACAAGATAAGCAGGAAAAAAAAAATAAAAAAGTCTCAGATAGACTTTATGAATTAGGTCTCGAACGGGCTTTATAAACTAGAGTCAAAAGCCAGGTAAAGCAGATTAACAGACGCGTTGGAAGGGCGAAATACGAGCAAAAGTTGACCACTTAAGGATGAAGAAAAGGAAAAAAAAAGGTAACGAAAATCCCCACACACCAAAATCCATGAAAAATAACGAGCAAAAAAAAAAAAAAAAAATGGAAGAAAAACAGAAAAAATGTATGGACAAGTGAGACACTTCCCATTACACGAAACATGATTAAGGAAGAGAAGAGAAACGTGCTACTATAAGAATGAAAATGCAGACAAAGACACGAATTTGCGAATTTTCATCGCTGCATACGCCAGACATTAGGGGGATCGGTGGAGGGATTTACAGGGTGAGATTGTGTCATGTATACTGAAGTGCACGTCGTGCCAAGCGACAGACAGGGGCAGAGATAGGCAGAATAATGCAGAGCTGTTGGAACATACAGTAATAGGAATTCCACCCGAGGTATGCTCATGAAATTGTATGTTTTCGGCGATCCGTGAGATGGAAAAGGAGGCTTAATCTTGTGCAGATTACTTTTTATTGGTCGTGCATGAGATGGCTTTACATCGTGGAAAGAGGTAAAAATGTACGGAGTTTTGACCGCGATGCGGCTTGGTACAGAGATTGTGTCATGACACGTACATAATCGTATAAATGCTCTATGCACAGTCCCGAGACCTAAATTAAAGAGAGATTGACGTCAGCCGGTTGCAAAATTTCATTGATGCTGTTCAAAGTTCAGCAGGAAACCGCCACTAGCATCCTCAGAGGTATCGAAAATCGTATAAATTACCTTCTTCAATTATCCTTCACATACAAGTGGCCTGGACCTTACCATTCGCAACCGCCGTTGGCAGAGACTACTCAGTCATTGGTGTGTTTCCACTTCGCCGAAGGTCCTTGTTAATTGGTTCGACTTCAGTAGTGACTGCTCGATAAGATCAATAGACGTCTCCACCTCATTTACATTCATGCCGCAACAACTGGAAATCAACTTACAATACTTGTAGAGTTTATCTTCTGGAGAGTACTCTTCAATGATTGATTTGTGCACTTTCGCATCTCCTTCAGTATGATTCTCTTTGAATTCGTCTTTCGGCTTATCCTGCTGTACCATAATTGGCACGTTAATCCTCTTTTGCGTTAGGCTCTTGGCCAATTCTTGTCGTTGAAGAATCTCTTTTTGAAGTTGGATTGCTAATTCAGTAACCGATTGTTTATCTTCCGAATATGTTTCGCGTTCATTAAGTATAGCCTGTCTTGTCAAATTTTCATTTAACCTGTTATATTGAACCAATTTCCCACTTAATTCTTCTTTTCTTGTTAAATACTGGAAACTTAGGTCATTGACCAACCGATCAATTTCTTCTTGTATAAGCTCATCTCGGGTGTTGTCGATATACACTAATGATCCTTCGCTCTTTCCTCCGTAACCCAAGCTATCATCACTGTCATCCTCATCATCATCATCATCGTGTTGCGTTTCTGGCTCATCTCTTTGAGTAGCAATCTCTGTCACTTCTTCTATATTAATAGAATTGGAGGCATCGTGTTCATGATTTTCTTCTCCTTTAACCTTTGAATCGTCATCGATTAAATAATCAAGCTTAAATAGTTTGAGAATATTCTTTTGGGACCTCAACTTTTCTCCATTCACATACTTTAAGTACTTCAAAAAATTCAACAATTTTTCATCTTGTTCTCTTAACTCTTTATCAATGATAAATGACAATTCTGTTAGCTTCTCGGTAATTAAATTAGCAGTATTATTCTGCAAATTGATTGCTAGTTTACTATAGTACAATTGCGATTCAAAACTGGAGGTGGAAATGGTGTTTGTAGTACCAACATCAAGATTAGTCCTTCCATTAATGGCTTTTCCACTGCTATCACTTGGAACCATAACCATTGATTTACTTTCAGCTTTGTTTTGCATTAATGATGGCCTGATTTTCTTTTCTTTCGTTTCTGTTTTCAAGTCATCATTGGATGTGTCCAATCTCAAGACATAATTATGAGAAGCAAGATAATCCTCGACTGTATAGTTTACCGAATTTCTTAAACTGAAGTTAATGTACTTGTGATAACTTATGAATACCTTGATGCATTTCTTATTGAGGTTATAGCATATTATATGGAATGCTGTATTTCCATCATTATCCTGATGATTGATAAACTTTTCGATCAATTGTTGTTTATCTTCAAGATTCAAATTAGCCTTCTTTTCTTCATCATTACTTTCGAATTGAAATTCTTGGAATTCAATGATTTTCTTGAAAATAGTCTCCATGTAGTAACGGGAGAATCTTTCACGGTTTTTCTTCAATGCTTTATTGCTTTCTCCCTTTGCATTTTTCTTGGAAGAGTATTTATCATGACCTTCAACAGATGCTATATGGTGCAAAACCGTTTTACCGTTATTATCGATTGACAATATTGAATCAAATAATAAGTCAAGCAAAGTCTCAAAGTTCCGTAATTGGAAAGAATTGATGAATTTAACTAAAAACATCAATGGCGTTTCTCCTTGGAAGTTTTTTAGTTCAGGATTGATGAAATTTGAGAATATCGATAATAAAAATTCAATTATAACAACATTCCCCATAGAACATGCCCAATGAAATAACGTATTACCATCATTATCAATGGGTTGATTTATATTAATTTTTGATAACGGCTGAGGGGGAGTTAATAACTTTTCCGGTACACCTATTGAGTTGAGTCTAACTTTTAAAATGCCGCCATTAGTATTCGTATTCATGTTATTATTACTCAAGTTATCTTCACTTAGAAAGTTCAATAAATTCTTGAAGTAATCAGCATACACAAAATCCTCATTATTGGTCGAATTATGATGATATTGCAGTAAGTCCTGAGCAATCCCTATATTACCAGCACCTATACTGGGTAAATGATGGATCTGCTGAGAGGTGGTGTGACTCTGTTGCGGTTGAGGATAATTGAGACTGCGTAAGTTGGAATTTAAAAGACCATGACTATTATTATGTTGTTGTACTATTCTCTCGAACGAATCTCTAGGAGTGCCGAATAATTCTCTTACCGTCATCAATTCTTCTTCTTCTTGCTCATTTTTCAGATAAGCTGAAGGTCCCGTTGTATAGAATGGATGATTACCATTACCTCTATTATTAGCTCCTAAATGTGTTGGATAATTGATTCTTTGGTTGAAACTATTCTGTCTTCCGGACCTTCTTGCATCATGATCATAATCGTCATCACTGCTTCTTTCGGCCAATTCTAGATCTTCATTTTTAACATTCATGTTATTGGCCATTACTTGTAGCACATCTTGTTCTGTATCTTGGCGTATCATAGAAGGGTGACTGAAAGATTCACTTTTGTTTGAGGTGAATGTACCTATACTTGGACCTGATTCCAACATTGAAGTGGTTTTGTTTTGATGTAATCTTGGTGGTTTTACTATACTGTTGGACAAGGTGACTCTCTTCGGTCTACCACGTTTTTTAGGTTTATCATCATCATTATTGAGAAGCTGTGCTTTAGCTGTGCTTGTTTTAATACGCTTAATAGGACGGTCACTATCATTAGCAGCCGCAGCGGCAGCTTCTGCTTGTCTTCGGGCAACGTTGGATGCGGATGCATGGCTATGTTTGGGAGCTGGAGGGGGAGTTGCAGACTTTCCTTCAATGTATTCGAAGTCAAAGATTGGTTGAAGAACGTCATAGACATCGAAAGATTTGGCAATATCTTTCCCAATACTTAGAGGCACATAAGTACCTTGATACTTACCATATCCACCTTGCACCTTTTCATGGATTCCTATTTGAACATCCTTCTCTAAGATTCTTGTTCTCTTAGCTTTAGGGAATTTGGCAATTTTCAATATATGAGTAGCATTTATCCACGAATCATGCTTCCGTCTCATGATGGGACCTTCAGGGGTGACAAATTCAAATACGGGGACATTGGAATAAGTAGCGGAATATATTTGCTGGCTATTATCCAGCGTATCAGGCATTATGAAGGAAAGTATTAATAAAACAAACGGGTAGAATTGAAATGGAACACGATATATTAAGTATTGATACAGTAATTGGGGTGCTTGTAATGGGAACAATTGAAAAAAGAGACACACACACGAAATTATCAATTAAATGCCCTCAGAGGTATCAATTAGAAAGCAAGCTTGTGTAACCTAATCAATCGAAACCAAAACGAACAATTGTGAGAAACCAAAGGAGTCACTGAACGTCTTTCTTCTCTTTTGACCCGCAACGACAATAAGTAAATAAAAGTTGGGAACCGAGTAAAATCGTGTAAATCGAAGAAATGCCAGCACGAATTGGACCTATGAATGAAGGATGGGTTGGGAAGGTCAAATTGTCGTTATAAAAACCGGAGTATGTTAGGGATTCTATCGGATTTTTGCGTGGTTTACGAAAAGTTATACATGTATTATGAAACGGTGAAACTCACAACAGAGGATGGGATGGGTTTGTGCTACGAGAAACAGGTGCAGGAGTGAAGAAAATGTGCGGATGTACGGGTGCTTACAAATCATATGTACGGAGGTCATCTATTTAGCTGAACACCTTAAACAACCGGTCAATCATGATGGAAGTGATCACCGCCAAAACCACCAAAATGTAGGCCACATTCTGAGCCAACTGTTTACGACTGAACCCGTTATTCTGATCGTCCGTTAGGACAATAGAAACCACATGTTCGGCTGCCTGAAAGCAGACATCTCTTCTCTTTATCATTTGACATTCATTATCGTTGATTTCTCGCTTTAAAATCGCTTTCCCGAGAAGAATGTAAGTATATTGCTGTAGTAATTTATCGAAGGCCACGAATCCGCTATTTAGCAACGTTGATTCTCGCTCAATACCATTGGAAATCTTTTCGATTCGCTGTAGTTGCTTTATTATAGGAGGTGTGAGTTGTTTAATGTTATCAATATCATCAGCGATTGTATTTAGTTTGAATAGGTACAATGATTTGGTTACTGATCTTTGGAATATCTTGCTTTGGTTTAACAATAAGGGAATAATGAGGTTTTTGAGGTTACTGAAATTACTAAAGAAAATGTCAATACAATTCAAATTCTTCAACAAGACTTCAAATCCTTCTTGACAACTTTCTAGGACTAATAAGGTTAAGTGTTTGGTATGTTTTTCATAAGACTTTTCATGCCAGTCCGACACTTTGTTTAATCTGTTTGGATTGTAGGGGCCAAAGATTCGGATCAAGTCTTCCTCTATTTTTAAAATATGCTGCTTGGTTTGGAGGGTCATATTAGTGACATCATCGTAATGGGGTACTTTTTCTAGTAGTAAACTGTATATGGTTATAATGTCACTGTACAAATGAACAACGTTCTTCAAATTTAGTATGAATTTGTACGTTATTTGATTCAAGCAATATTTGAATAGTTTCCGATGAGCTAGTATCAATTCCTTATCTGATTCAGTGAGCTTCTTTTCGTCCAAATCAACCATTCGGTCCCCAATAGAATACGTCATTATGCAATCCCTCTGAGTTTGTACCGTTCTTCTACTTGATTCTGATATATATCGTTGAGATGTCTTCTAAGCCCGTTAGTTATTATCGCTGTGGAGAGAACCTGGAGTTTGTCAGTAGAAAAAACACTTGGCAGAAATGCCTGATGAGAGGTGAATGATGAGTTTGATTTTTGTCTGATGACTTAATCTCCAGAATAATGTCGCACTTAGGATTTAAGAACCAGAATCTTCATTGAGTTACTTAATATTCTTAGTAAAGATAGCTCAAAAAGCTTGCAAATGATGTGACGCTGAGTGCATGTGACTTGTGAAGCAAGAATACGTGTTGGAGGGCCATAATTTCTTTGCAATCTACTAGGTTAGAGTTCATTTCTGTCCGTAAAAACCGGAGTTAGTTGTCATGACTTCCTTTTTCATTCTAACATGAGTATATGTGTGAGAATACATTACACTGGTATCATTTGATTATTTAGACCTCCGATAGAGATCAGAACAACGTGTGTCCTCTTGTATGATGACAATATTTGGTGCTCTCCGAAAGTGCGACATTTTTGTTTAATGTCATCTGTATTGCGCAGGGTTTCGAATCATCGCCTATCGCATCCCCGACATCCATCTTACTCCTAGTGCCATTAATACAAGATATCAATGGGGGTGTTTGATTTGTTCAAATCCAAAAGCTTCAAACCAGAAGTATTTGAAAAAGAATTGACTGATTTGACCCAGAGGATTTCCAAAACTCAACAACAAATTAACCGTTTGTCTCAAAAAAATGATCAACTAAAACGCCACACACTATCATTTTTAGTGCTCTTATATGTGATTTTCATCGGATATCAGTATCAGAAGGTTCCTAAAGATGTAATTGGTAAGAAAAGTAAGATTGTTTTGTTCTTCCACCTCCAGACAAGTAGAAATTTATTAATCATTACCTTATTTCCAGTAACTATTTACTTCTTGTGGGTTTCTATAGACTTTTTATTCAAATTCATCATCGCGTCGAGAAAGAAGTTATTGCAAGGAATGAAGGAAAAACATAAGGAAAAAATAGAGGAATTGAAAAAAATCACCAACTTCAATAAAACGAATGAATTGATTAGTAAATATGGCGCATCTGAACCAAAAAACAATGGCCCGTTACCTCAAAAGCGTCAACAACCAACACCAGCGGGACCTCCTGCTAGTGGCACGACTGGTGTGCAATCGTCACTTCCAGTACCTGGCCAAGAAAAATCACTGCAGCAGCAACATTCTCAACAACCTCTACAGCAACCTCTTCAGCAACAACTTCCACAGAAAACACTCGGTTCAGCACTGCCGTTCACTCCTGCGCGACCTACATTGCGTACATTCCAAGATCGTATACTTGACTACATCATAGGGTCTGACAACAATGAGAGTATAGAGACCAGATATGCCTTGATTTGTAGGCAGTGCTATACCCATTGTGGGTTGGCACCTCCAGGATGTACCAATCCACTAACAATTGCCTACGTGTGTCCCAAATGCGGCTTTTTGAATGGTATCAAAAACATTAAGACGGACTCCCTGGCTATAGAATTATCCCCAACCAACAGCGTGGAACCAGACAAACCCATAAACGAGGACAATGGCGAAGCCGAACCTGTAATTCCTCACGAAATAGAGAAGCACCCTGACATCATAGCATCAAGTATAAGACGTAATTCACATGAGTAATGCTGTCGTCCACTAGTGAGTAAATAGAAGTAAGTAATGTTCGTATAAATAAATATTTAACTTCAATGATTACAACATCCATTAAAACAGGTGTTTATTCATATATAATCTAGGACAAGTCCATGATAGCGTTAACGATATCACCTTTGTTCTTTCTCAAAGATTTGATGGCTTTACCTCTGGAAACTTGGGCTTGTTCAACAATGATGTCAATATCTTTAGCGTCTAAGCCAGATTCGTCCAAGTCCTCGTCATCGTCGATTTCTTCAACTTTTTCCTTGAGGGTAGCGTTTTGTAAATCAGCAGTGATAGATTCTGGAGATTTATCAGCTGGTTCTTCAGCTTGTTCAGCACCAGCAGCTTCTTGAGAGGCTTGTGATTCAGCAATTCTAGCGTTCAAGTCGTCAACTTTAGCTTCACCGAAAACAACGAAGGTACCAGCAGCTGATTTGTAAACGTCTGGGGAGTCAATGGCATAGATGATGTTTCTTTGCTTGAAAGTAACTCTGGTGATACCTTTGATTTGCTTCAAGTTCAATTTCTTGATCAAATCTCTGGCTTTCTTTTCATTCTTAGAGATGATGTTGACGTCGGCGCCTTGAGGAATTTGCTCGGTGGACATTTTTAATAATAACAATTAGTTGAGAAAGGAAACAAGAATATGTGGGACGACGGTTGGAAATTTTTCACTTGTCGACGTACAACAGTCGTGCGCGTGCAACGGAAAAAGGGAATCCTGACAGATAGCCACGTGACTAGCATCACATGACAATGTGTTGATTTTAACGCCGGCTTCACTCCGCCGTTGTAAGCCGAAAACCTTTAGCATCCTCGCACGGCTGCATTCGGCTCAGCAGTTTACAGTCCGCTTCCGGCCGAAAGAAAGGTTAGGTCGATCAACGTTTGTCTCAACAACCTGGCCAGGACCTTCTGCCTTCGACATACCTTCCTCCCTACTTGATCTAAGACATCGTGGACATAACTATCAGTCCAAAACGGCGCCTTCAAAAACATCCGAACATACCGATAGCCGGATTCTTTTTTTTTTTCTCAGCATGATGACAGAAAAAATAGTTAACGGGGATAAACCTTATAATTAATTTAGCGTTATCTTTTTTTTCTTGGTTTAAACTTTTCAAGGTGTTCTTTTTAGTCAATTCTTTTCTTTAATTCGTTCTTTTGTTGTTGACGTTGTGGATTTTTGATAATCATTCGTCCTACTTCATTATCTGTTACTTGTTTATGGTTGCGATTCACCCATAGACACTTGCAGATTTCAACAACATCTTTTTTTTCTTTCCAATAACTAAGCATCGGGGGCAATGTCAAACCCGTTTAATAGTTCATCTCTTTCGGAGAATTCCAGCGGGAAGGAAGAAGGCAATGTTGTGAATGAAAAGGAACAACCCGACACACCTGCAGTAGCTTCTTCTACCCAGTTTGACCCACTGAATCGTCCTAATCTTAATGCCTCGTCATTGGAGGAGGAAAAACAACAACAAATCGGGGAAGAAAAATTATCCCAGCCAAGCACTAATCCTAAGCCAAAATATACCGTGAAGGACTTAATAAATACTCCACCTCCGAATATCAAAGAAAGATTCCATCTCTTCCTCTACAATAAAGGATTAAGCTCCAGACCTAAATATTTGAGTGAGATTTACAACAATACTCCAAGATACATTTATTTCAATCAGGATCTACTGGAAGATATGGTCCATCATGACTCCAAAACCCCCATCTTATCGTATCCCCGTAACAAAATTAGAACCACGAAGTACACCCCCTTAACATTCCTACCTAAAAACATCCTTTTCCAGTTCACCAACGTGGCCAATACCTATTTCTTGGTTGTCGTGATTTTGGGAGCATTCCAAATTTTCGGGGTGGCTTCGCCTGGGTTGGCAGCTGTTCCTCTTATTGTTATCGTGTGTGTTACTGCCGCCAGAGATGCGTTTGAAGATTATAGAAGAGGAAGCTCCGATAATGAGTTAAACAATTCTCCCATACATTTACTACAAGGGGTGGACAACCCCAATGTCTTAAGCAACTACGTTGGCCCTTGGAGAAGATTTAAAAAGGCTAGTACTCGTGCTACCAGAAAGGTAATTAAGGGAATTTACAAAGGATGTATTATGGTGTTTGCCAAGAGGGAAAAGAAGAAGGAGTTTATCAGACAAGAAGTTGCTGAACAAGATAATATGTTACATCGGGTTTCCACCGTGCAATCCGATTATACCTTTGACTCTCAACTCGAACAAGGTCGTCCTTCTACGTCGTCAAGACCAAGAAGGTCTATGTTCAGTCACAGAAAGTCTTCTCAACACCGTGATGTTAAACGTGAACCGTCAAAACCAGAACCAAATAGTTTGTTGAATCCAGAGACTCAAAAACTTGCTGTTGAACATAACACAATTGCTACCACCACCTTCAAGAATCGTTGCTGGAAAGATATTAATGTTGGTGATATAATCCGTGTTCGTGCCAATGAAGAAATCCCCGCCGATATTATTGCTATCTCCTGTTCTGATTTGGAAGGAAACTGTTATATTGAAACCAAAAACTTGGATGGTGAAACCAATTTGAAGAACAAAACTTCTCTCGGCTGTGGTGGTTCTAGTAATTTAAAGCACTCTCATGATTTGGGATCGATGAAATTTTGGGTTGAATGTGACGCTCCAAACAGTCACTTATATAGTTTCAAAGGTACTATCCACTATGAAAACTTCAATGAAAAAGGTGACTTGGTAAATCCCGATGAAAAAGAACCAATCACCAATGATAATGTTTTACTCCGTGGTTCCACGTTAAGAAACACCAAATGGGTAACCGGGTTGGTAGTATATACTGGTTCTGAAACCAAAATTATGTTGAACTCGGGAATTACTCCTACCAAGACATCCAGGATTTCTCGTGAATTGAACTTATCGGTCATTCTTAACTTCGTGCTTGTATTCATTTTATGTTTTGTGAGTGGGTTAATCAATGGGTTGTTCTATAATAAACATGGAGTGTCTCGACGTTATTTCGATTTTAAACCTTATGGTTCCACTCCTGCAGTTAATGGGGTCATTGCGTTTTTTGTTACATTGATCATTTATCAGTCTTTGATCCCTATTTCCCTTTATATTTCGGTGGAGATTATCAAAACTTTACAAGCCTTTTTCATCTTTTCCGATTTGAAAATGTACTATCCGAAGTTAGATTTCCCCTGTATTCCCAAATCATGGAATATTTCTGATGATTTGGGCCAGATTGAATACGTTTTCAGTGATAAAACGGGTACCTTAACCCAGAATGTGATGGAGTTCAAAAAATGCACAATTGCCGGTAAATCTTATGGTTTAGCATATACCGAGGCAAAGCAAGGATTGGATAAACGGTCCGGACTAGACATAGTGAAGGAAAATGAAAAATGGTCTATGAAAATTCAGGATGATAGACAGAGAATGTTAGAAAGCTTAAGAGCTCAATTCAACAATGATCAATTGCGTGACGAAAACCTCACTTTCGTCTCGTCGGAATATGTTGAAGATACTTTAGTGAACAGTGAATCCAAACATCAAAAATCGGCCAATGAGACTTTCATGTTGGCTTTAGCCCTTTGCCATACTGTAGTTACAGAGGCAAATGAAGACGATGAAAACCTACGTGACTTTAAAGCTGAATCTCCTGATGAAGCTGCTTTGGTTGCGGTTGCTAGGGATTTGGGTATAACTTTTAAAGAGAGATTGAGAAAAACTGTGATCTTAGAAATTTATGGTAAATCGGTCGAATATGAAGTTCTTGAAATGATTCCGTTCAGTTCAGCTAGAAAGAGAATGTCATGTATTTTCAGAACACCAGAGGGCAAGATTTTGTTAATCTGTAAAGGAGCTGATAATGTTATTTTCCAAAGGTTGCTGTCAAACTCTGATGAGGAAGTCATTCAGAAGACCGCTCTTCATTTAGAAGACTATGCTAAGGAAGGTTTAAGAACGTTATGTATCGCTCAAAAAGAAGTTGACACGAGTTTTTTTGCCAAATGGTCAAAACGCTATAGAGACGCCCATGCGTCGATTGATGACAGCCGTGAAGAAATAATCGAGAGTTTGAGTGAAGAGATAGAACAAGAGTTAACATTACTTGGTGGTACTGCAATTGAAGATCGTTTACAACAAGGTGTTCCCGATGCTATTTCTCTTTTGGCCGATGGTGGTATCAAGTTGTGGGTTTTGACAGGTGATAGAATTGAAACAGCCATCAACATTGGCTTCTCTTGTAACTTATTAGGTAATGATATGCAACTTCTTGTGGTTAGACCTGATGAAAGTGATCCGGAGAACATCCAATATGTTGATGATTTGCTTACAAAGTACTTGTCAGAAAACTTCAACATTAATACCTCCACCTCCGATGAAATCGATGCTCACATCAGCGATGCCATGAAGGACCATTCTATCTCGGGCTCCAACAATGCTTTGATCATAGATGGTGCTGCATTAACTTTAGTGTTTGATAACTCTGCTGAGGAAGCAGTAAAGAATGTCAGACGTAAATTCTTACTCTTAGGGAAGAATTGTAAATCTGTCATTTGTTGTCGTGTGTCTCCTTCTCAAAAAGCCCTAGTCGTGTCCACTGTTAAAACAACGTTGAAAGTTATGACATTGGCCATTGGTGATGGGGCCAATGATGTTGCGATGATTCAAGCCGCTAATATTGGGGTTGGTATAGCTGGGGAAGAAGGTAGACAAGCAGTCATGTCTTCTGATTATGCTATTGGTCAATTTAGATTCTTAGCCCGTTTACTTCTTGTTCACGGAAGATGGTCATATAAGAGATTAGCCGAAATGGTTCCCTGTTTCTTCTACAAGAATGTTGTTTTCACCTTAACTTGTTTCTGGTACGGTATCTACAATGATTTTGATGGTTCTTACTTATATGAGTACACTTATTTAATGTTCTATAACTTGGCATTTACTTCGTTACCTGTGATTGCTTTGGCAGTGTTGGATCAAGATGTCAGTGATTCCGTTTCACTTGTGGTTCCTCAATTATACCGAGCAGGAATTTTGGGACTCGAATGGTCTCAATACAAGTTCCTCTGGTATATGTTGGATGGTCTTTACCAGTCAGTTATTTCATTTTATTTCCCATACTTATTATTCTATGTCGGATTCCAGAATCCTCAAGGTTTGAGTGTTGATCACAGATTCTGGATGGGGGTTGTTGCTGCTTGTATTTCTGTTACCGCCTGTAACATCTATGTGGTTTTACAACAATATAGATGGGATTGGTTGTCGATTTTGATTGATGTAATTTCGATTTTATTGGTATTTTTCTGGACTGGTGTATGGAGTGCAAGAATTTATGCTGCTGAATTCTATAAGGCGGGAGCTCAAGTCTTAGGAACTTTGTCCTGTTGGTGTTGTATTTTCATCGCTGTGATTGTTTGTGTGTTGCCGAGATTCACGTATGATTTCTTGAAGAGAAATTTCCATCCTAGGGACATTGATATTATACGCGAAAAAGCTCGTCAAGGAGCATATATGGATTACCCAGAAGGCTATGATCCTACTAATTTGGAAGATATCGAAAGACACAGAATCTTGACAAGAATCAATAATGGTGATACGGAATTATTGGCACGGGTTGAAAGTGCTATTGAAAACACAAATGGCTCTGAACCAATAGACCATCCTGAAAATGACAAGCCTATTATTAAAACATTCAAGACCATTAAAAGAAGAGCAACCATAAGACAATCAAGGAGAAACACTATCAACGAGCAGAATAAGCATCATCAACAATTGCTCAGTAAACCAATCGACTTGCAACAACTAAGACTCCAAATGATTAAAGCCGGAGAATATAACACTGCTCGTAACTCATTGGATAGAATCAGCACAACTCATGAATTGCCAGGATTGACGCAAGCGGAAACTCTTCTTTCCTACCATCAACGGTCCTCTATTAATTTCGATCGTAATTAGAGAAACTCTATATTTTTCATTTGTTTTATTACTCATTTCTATGATTTCGCATGTACAATAAAATCAGCTTTTGGTAAACACAATGTAGGAGCGACTTGACATTAACATATCTTAGTACAATTTTAGTAAATGGGAGCTTCTGATTTTTCAAATACAGCACCAGAACGGTCAGGAAAACCCTTCGTAGTTCAAGTTCTCCCCATACAAAAGTGATTCAGATCTTTCTTATCGAAGAAAACAAGCTCCTTTTAAATAGAGAATCCATAGTTTTTTGAATTTACGAGCCACGGAACTATTTTCAACCAAGGGGTCTTTTTTCCTTTGGCACCTTCCATATTCACGTAAAAGGGACTCAAAGCTAGTTAAATAATTCTCTCGCGTTTCACAAGAACGAAGAGTACCTTTTTATTAATTTTTGGCTCTACTCCAACTAAAGGGATACGAAAATATATTCTTGGTTTGGCAGTATCACAGAACGGTACGGATGTTCAACACAGATTTCTTTACGAAGATATTTCACTACACTATTCGACTTGAAGTACGTGCATGGTACAATAATAGAACAAATACCTTGTACTATCTTTCAATTGAAAAGGCCATTATTGTACATTAAAGCTATTCTCTGCAGAGACTTTCTTCAACTAATAGAGTTCGTTTAAGTTACGAGGTTTTTCATTTTCTCTTACATTATAGCGCTAGTTCGGAATTGGATCATACACTGGCAGACTTTTAGAACTGTCATCCTCTCTAATTGTCTTGTTCGTAGTTGTACTTCTTCCCTAGCCATTCATCTCATTCATCTTGTTGCGAGCGGTTTTTTCTCATTGAAATATTTCGCACTTGAACC
Organism: Isabelozyma heimii; assembly: GCA_030555995.1. Taxonomy (NCBI): domain Eukaryota; kingdom Fungi; phylum Ascomycota; class Pichiomycetes; order Serinales; family Metschnikowiaceae; genus Isabelozyma; species Isabelozyma heimii. The sequence goes on from JANIVW010000033.1 coordinate 79,668, forward strand.
AAATTTCGAACATTGAGCTCTGTCATCACCTTCTTTGTCAAGATGTTCACGTTCTCCATCCTAACCCCAGACGATGGCTCGCTCTCATGTCGAGCATCGTTGTTGGTGTTTGATAATGAACTAAGCATCCTTGCGGATCCTTCATGGAATGGTAAGAACCCCCATGATATCTTATACCTCGAGAAATACCTCAAGCAGGTGGATTTAATCCTCCTTTCCCACTCCACGCCCGAATTCATCGGAGGATACGTGTTGTTATGTGTGAAGTTCCCAGTTTTGATGAATAATATCCCTACTTATGCCACTTTACCTGTCAATCAATTGGGGAGAATATCAACTGTAGAATACTATCGTTCTAGCGGAATCTTGGGTCCAGTCAGTAGTGCAGTGATGGAAATCGTCGACGTGGACGAATGGTTTGATAAAGTGAAGCCATTGAAGTTCTTCCAAACCCTTAGTTTAGTAGAAAACAAATTGGTGATTACCCCATACAATGCTGGTCATACTCTCGGAGGAACATTTTGGCTAATCAGCAAACGACTCGAGAAAGTTATATATGCCCCTGCCTGGAACCACTCAAAGGACTCATTTTTGAATGGGGCCAGTTTCTTGTCGACTTCAACTGGTAACCCATTGTCCTCATTGGTAAGACCAACGGCATTAATTACAAACACCGATCTTGGTTCGGCAGTGTCTCATAAAAGAAGAGCAGAGAAGTTCTTACAGTTGGTAGATGCCACTTTGGCCAACGGTGGTGCTGTTTTGTTGCCCACCACTCTATCGGGAAGATTCTTTGAATTGTTGCATTTGGTTGACGAGCATCTTCAGGGGGCTCCTATTCCTGTATATTTCCTCTCATTCTCAGGAACGAAGGTGTTGAACTATGCTTCGACCTTGGCAGAATGGATGTCAACTCAACTTGCTAAGGAGTTTGAAGATTCATCGGCTACAAGTGATTCTATGCATCATAGGCACCCATTCGATGCAACAAAAGTGGATCTTTTACTGGATGCAAATGAACTTATACAATTAGTAGGACCCAAAATCGTCTTTGCCTCAGGGTTGGACTTAAATAATGGTGATATTTCTACAGAAGCATTTAAGTGTTTGTGCCAGGATGAGAAAACAACGATTATCTTAACAGAAAAGTCCCATTTCGGCCATGATAACACAATCGGATCACAGCTTTATGATGAATGGTCTAAACTAGCTAAACAGAAACAAAGTTCCAAAACTGCTGAAGATGGAGTAGCAGTACCTTTAGAAAAAGTCATACCATTAAAAGGATGGACCAAAGAAGAACCATTAACCAGCGAGGAACGTGCCGAATTCGAACAAAGAATTAACGTGCAAAGAAAACAAAAATTGCTTGCTAAAGTCAGAGAAAAGAAGAATGAAAGCTTATTAAATACCGATTTGTTGAATGCGGAAGATTCATCCTCGGATGATGAAAGCGAAAACTCGTCTGAAGAAGAAGACGTAGGAACTCAATTGGACAAGGCTGCAGCTGTCTCTGCGCCAAATGAACCGGAATCCACTGCAGCTGCGTTGGTAAATCAGCTTTCAGCCCATGACACTTTGGTAGCCGACCATGTGAAAAAGGCATTAGAATCGAATGCTCCTCTAGATATAAAAATCACCTATAAACTCAGACCTAGACAAGCAATGTTTCCTTTTGTCAACAATGCATATAAACACAAATTCGATGATTATGGTGAAATCATAGACCCCAAGAAGTTCCAAAGAAACGATGACTCTGCCAATACAAAATTAATTATGGAAAGCAAGAAGAAGTTTGAAATGAACGATAGGCGTGATGATAGGAATGGCAAAGGTAAGAACGGAGGCAAGAACCAGAATAACCAAAGTAAGCTCACTCCCCAAGAACAACTTAATAACCAATTACTACAAAGAAACCTCGAAACCTTATTTCATCCAAGTAAAAGAGTTCCGCTCGACGTCGGATCCGTATTTGCCAATCACCCTCCGGAGATCAGAGCGAGATGTGGTCTTTCCTTTGTAGACTTATCGGGAGTTGTGGATATCAGATCATTGAATTTGATTATCTCTTCATTGAAACCCTACAATTTGCTCCTCATGCCTGATTTCACCAATGCATCGGGAGATGAAGAAACCGATGGATTGATCTCTGTTAAAGCAATTTTCGATCAACAGCAACAAGAGCAAAAAATAGAGCACTCCAAATTCTCTTTGTACAATTCGTCTCGTTTTATGTCGTTGTCCACTGTGAGAAGTGGGTTAAGCGGATCCCAAAATGCGGCTAATCAGATGAATATATTGCCATTGTCAGTCAACTCACCCGTTGAAATTGGAACTGATGGAAGTGGAGTTGGACTCACAGATTTTGAAGTCAAGCTTGATGATAAATTGGTGGAAAACTTGAAGTGGCAGAAACTCTCAGGAAGCTACAATGTTGCTCAGGTATATGGGGAATTAGAAATCCGCAATAATGCTTCTATTGCCAATAAAAGGCAGAAGACGGTGGCAGACTACATTAATTCCTCCACTGAATTCTCTTTGAAATACCTTCTGAATTCCGATTACCACAAGAAAGAGCAAAAGCTCTTGGGAGCAGCATCTCGGCTCAACGAAAACGGTCCAAAATTAGCCATCGGTGATATCAGACTTCCTGAATTGAAGAAGAAACTTATTAGCCGCAACTTGAATGCTGAATTCAAGAGTGAAGGTACTCTCGTAGTGAATGATACTATTGCCATTAGAAAGATTACTTACAGTGGGCTCGAAGACGATGATACCGGTGACATTGTCATCGACGGCCAAATTGGGTCGTTGTATTTCCAAGTGAAAGACTGCATTCGTGAAATGCTTGCCTATGTATAGACTTGTATATCATATGTATATATACTGCCGCTATCAATATTTGCAGCAATGGGGACATAACATCCGTACACCAAATTAAAAGTCCGTGCACCAATTGTCGTGTGTGGACAAACAATTTAGTCCAATGAACGCACTGAAAAACTGTATTGAAAACCTTCTAAAACCTCTGTTCTAACCCATTACCTTGAAGTTATAATGCAACCATATTCCAGATCTGGGGGTACCAGAAAATGCTTTTATGAATTCCAAACTGTAGTTGCATGTTACACGTCGGCTGATACTGTCACCAAGAAAGCTTGCACACCTGCTTTCGACGATTACTTTGAATGCTTACATGGATACAAGGAAAGAGAAAGAGCTAGACTTATGCTACAACAATTGAAGGACAACGAAACCAATAAGTCCGGTGTCACTGCCAACCAATTATACAAGGCTGCAGGTGCAGTATACGAAAACTTAGATTTGGTCAAGTAATTTGACAAAAGACCACATAGCATATTCATCCTTTGTAAAGTAACCTGAAATCTTTGTACAGGACAAAGATTATCTGTATGTCTTGACAAGATCATCATTTGAAAGTCATTTTATGTCTTGACGTTTATAACTATTTATTGATAATATAAATTAAAGAAATGTAAAACAATTGTACTTAAAAATTGATTCTAAATTTCTATTGAAAGTGATAAATTATAAAAGTGTGATACCTATGTACGATATCTAATGTGAATCTCGTATCTATTGTGAAGACGACATCTATTGGTTTGCGATTTATAATAAAAATGTGAATTGTGATATAATGAAACTGTGAGCCATTCAGAAAGTATTGTCATTTCTAGAGGGCTCATATAATGCAAAGTCTACAGACAGCCATGAACTAATTTGTTCTTGGGGAATTTATATCCCCCCTTTTCAAACGAAGTTATGTTGACATTGGAATAAATGTTCAAATGGTTTTGAATGTAGTCATAGGTGGGATGGTCTTCAGGATCACAAGTCATGGATATGGCATCTTCTGGCTGGTAGATTCTCACATAATCAACGTGCATTTGCACGGGGAAATTGAGAGATGGCCAATCGATATAGGCCCAGTTGTTGGAGATACCTAAGTTCATAATAATCGACATGGGTTCTTTGGGGAGTCTTCTGGCCGCAACATTCCCATTAGGGCCGATTGCGTTTGCATGCACTGTCAACGTTGGTACTCCTACATACCATGTCAAATATCCTTTGTCATCATCATTGAGGTACTCGAATCCGTAGGCCTGGTAAAAACCGGCATCAGTACCCTTCTCGTACCATTCCGTGTTCAATGTCGTTGTTCCTGATACTGCTTGTTGAAATGGACCTCCTGTATACGTGTTCATGCTCGTGATATCTGAGTTGTGGATTTCAATAAAATTATAGTCCGGATAATACCAAATATCGAATGGAGCGATTTGAAACGATTGTGAAGCAACTCCTAATTTCAAATCAGAAGAAACCTCCCCTTCAATTATATCAATTTCGGGGGCTCCTCTACCTGTGCCTCGATTAGGGTGGTCTTCACCTTTACAAGTACAAGAATTAAGCCTTTGTCCCGGTAAGAACGAAATACCATCTGGCGAAGACTGATTAGCAGTGATTCCTGCATCACAGGCATCATAGGTATATGGCCAGACTCCTTCGGTGGTACCCATAAAACCTGGACGGCCGAGATTACCCATAGTCCATAAACCGGGCCATAATCCTGAAACGTTACCATAACTTGGTAAACGGGCAGAAATCATAAGCAATCCCTGAGTGAAACAAAGCTTATTCCACGATTGGACCATTCCTGAACGGTAATACAAGTCATGATTTTTATAAGCATCCATTCTCAACACCAAAGTACCGTTTGAGGTGGTGACGGCATCAGGGTCGTACCATTCAAGATCTTTGGTGGCATCATAATGAAGATCGGGCGCTTGGAAAAATTGATCATCCCCGTCATAAAATGTTCTTCCGACCACATTAAATTCATCGGAGAACGTAAGTTTCCATTTTTCCCCTTGACTGTTTTCCTTGTACAACGCATCTGATGGGGTGTCAGGATCAATTAATGAGGTTCTAACGGCACTCAATAATGGGTAAGAATACTTCGTTAAAATCTCATAAGACTGGACATAATGGGGCAGGGTCAATCCAGAGTATGTGAGTACCGGATAAATTATGAAGAGAAAGCAACATACCAATAGTAAAAATATAAATCCAAGTAATCCTCCTAATGATCTTCTATCCATATTCTTCAAATCGTGCAAAAATCTATTCTTCTCATACGCAGCATCTGCTACCGGATCAGGATTATGTAAGTAGTCATCGGGATCAACTTCGTCGATGTATAAGGAAAATGAAGTGGCAGGATAGCCACCAAAAGGACTGAATTCAACCGATCGTTGCACGAAAGGATTTGGCTTTTGAGAGATCACTGAACTTTCGTCATCAGATCTGAGATTCGGCGTTGATGCCTGTGATGTACCGTATGGCTTGCTATAAGACAGTAAGTTACCAACGCTGTCGTTGTTCACCAAGGACTGGTAAGAGCCATTTGCAGATGGATATCTATCGTAAGTGGAAGGAGCCTGAAGTAAATCGGGTGATCCTGGAGTAAGAGATCGGTTAAAGTCATCAGTTGAGGTTGATAAGAGGTTTGAGGTTGTTCCATTTCTAGAATTGTCATTACTGTAGACATTGAAAGGTCTCCCGTATTGCGGGCTGTTGTCATCAATTCTGGGCGCGTCAAGAAATGGGTTGGGATCATGATGCTCGTATGGATTTCCAAACCCAGGGTCTGCCTCGTCCTCGGGCGGAGGAGTATTCAAGGTCAAATCTCTTTCAGTCATTGATAAAGGGATGAAATGATTGATAAAGAAAAATCCCTTGATAGTATTTTTTTTTTTTTCATTCCATCACGTCTCATTCAGATAAAGATCAACTGTGTACTCCAAACTGATGGAGGCTTGACAAAAAAAGAAAAGCAACCACAAAATTAAACTATTTCACATCTGGACTTCATAACCAGAACGAAAAACAAACATAGCGGACAACATATATTTTTGAATCACTCACACAACTCGGCAAACTAGTAACAATAGAGCATCACAAACAAAAAATACCGTGGAAAAACTTCTGCACCCGGATAAATAAGGTTTTGACGCATTGATATGGGCCTAAAATATGACAACTGCGCAGAGTTTGGCATTTTTTTCTTGTCCGCCAGCAATAACAATCAAATGGAAAAATGTTTTTTGAAGGCATCGTAGGTGAAATTTAGGCGGAAAAAAAAAAAGAAAACGCACTGGGGTCTATTTATAGAAGAGGCGATGGTGTATTGTTGCATATACAAGGCATCAGAGCTACCGAAGACAGAGTAGATTACAGACTCAACGACGACTAAGCTGACTTAAAGTGTACTTTTAATCATCAGGAGCCAAGCCCATATTTGTTGAACTCGATTCACGATTATCATAAACCGAGCCCTGGCAATTATTTTAGTGTTTATTACTAAGAAAACGACACAATCCTCAAAATTGGGTAACGCCAATTTCACCTCGAAATACGCGGTCTTTGCGTTCGTAGACTTTAAGTATACACATGAGCCTAGAATAATGTAGATCCACGACCTATTTCCCCCTCTCAATAGCAAGACTCGTCTATAACAGCGTACCTGAATGTGAAAAAATAAAAAGGAAGTGTGAATAAGAAGCCGAAAAAATAATTCATTCCGATACCGGGAGTCGAACCCGGGTCTGCTCGGTGAAAGCGAACCGTGCTAGCCGTTACACTATATCGGATAATTAATGATAAAACGACTCTGTAATTGTGGATCACTATTAGATCTACTCATTTGGGAAGACCCGTACATCTCATAGATTATGCTTCTTACTCCCCTGCTGAAGAATATATAGTTCCACTTATTCAATGATTCGAGTCTAAAGGTGTTTAAAATCACGTCAGAGAAACAATATTTGTGTAATTTTAAACAGGAGCAAGTAATAGTACCAAATAGAATTCGTGGTCCTTTCGCAGTCAAGGGTCATATACCCTTTAAAGGTAGATATCAATGATCCATTAGAGCATCCACTCGACTCTGAAGTATTCAGTATCGAATCGTGTGTGTTAGTATATCATTCTGTGAGTTCTCCTTTTGGGCGTATTCAATGATAAACCAAGTTTGGTCGAAAGGCGTTGTCAGTTTTCCCCCCACAACCAGGCATAAAATAAGTTCTACAAGAGACTAGTTAAACAAGATTCTGTATGTCGAAGGTAATATAACATTTATAAAGTATATGTTTTCTAAAGAGCTCGAAGCTCGGATTTTTCCGCTTGTGCATGTGCTGATATTATTCTACTCTAGGACTAGTTGTAGAAGGTCTTCTAAATAGGCATCGCCAGTAACTGAGTCGTCCAATTCTCTGATAGCATGCACAAGGTTTTGTAAATATTCTATATTGGGCCCGCTAGGACCAACGCTGGACTTTATAATTTTTGCTGTATCATGAATGGGTTCCGGTCCAATAAAACTGACATTATCCGTCGTACCAATGTAAATCAAGGAATTGAGGATGTAGTTACCGGCCGAATCCTGAGGGAGGTTAGTGAAGAGTTGCGGATATGCCTGTTTCAATTCTGGAGGAATCCTAGCCAAATAAAACGGAACCTCATGACAGGTGTAACCGCCTTGTTCTCTGACATCAAGGTAGTCACGAACATAATCCACATCTTCTGGTGCAATGTAGTACACTACTCCCCATACTTTTAATTCGTCTTCTCTAAGCAGTGAAAGTTTGACTGTTTTCTCCACAACTCCAGGTCCGTCGACTGTTTTCTCCACAACTCCAAGCCCATCGACAACAGCTCCCGGCCCTCGTTTGGGTTGATATAAATGAAGGTCATTATGGAACTTTTCGTTCACCCGCAAATCCTCGAGTGATAACAACGTAACTACTCGACCGGGGGCTTCTGGAGTACCACGATGATCTTTCGATGCCTGCCAAAAGCGACGTAAAAAGCCTTGGATGTGGCCGGCCACCTTGAACCGGGTGCATGGCGGCGGCTTATATATGAGGGAACCGTACCCGACAATAAACATTCCTCTTGCCATTGGAAGTAGTGGAAGTAGATGGGTATAGAATATTGTGCTCCACAGTGGCCTGAAGAGATGACGTTATTAGGGTAAACTTCCGTCTGTGCAGTCTGTCTCTGGCACGTCCCGTTCATACCACTCTCATCGAAAAAAAGGAAACCCTTCGGTCCTCATTAAGTCCATGGCTCGGCCCATGTCCAGTTCCCTTCCGTCCATGTCTGGCGCACCCGCACCCAAGCTTCGGTCCACCTTTGTGCCTCCTCGGCCCACATCTCGTCCCCTTTCGCCCAGCTCCGGTCCCCCGCTGTCTACTTGCATTGGCCCTTACACACCCACGGACCTCTTTGTCAACACCTGGGACGTTCTTTTACAGCTCCTTTGGGATCTACCATCATCTCTTGGCCAGCTGTTGGAACACTTGGCACCATTGACACTACAAATGAATCTGTGGGACAACCTTTCTGCATGCTCACAAACAGTTCTTCAGCCCTTCGAGGCTTCGAACTAACAAGTCCCCATCCACTCACCCATAACTACTACTGAACTTGCTCCGGGGACACCAAATCGCAGCCAAAATCAACCCCAGTCTTATATCCTCAGGCCCATTTCCCAGGTTGCGTTCTTTCGCCTATCTCATTCTCTGCCAAGATAGAAGGGCTATTTGTGTAATTAGATTAACTTCAAAGCAGCGTTTTTAATTTCTCCCGCGGGCAACCATCTCAAACATTTTAATTACACATCAGTACCACTACTTCTTCTCCTTCTTCTTCTTCTTCTTACTGCAATAAAGAAAAACACTCTCGGTTGCTTCAGTTGGTTCTCTCTATTTGGCGCCGTCTCCTCAGTTCATGAACTAACTATCCATCCTGATCTCACCTTAATTTACTACACCCGATGGCCTGGGCACAACTAGAGCTTGAAAAAGCTCACATTGCTTATGCTTGCGTAGGGATATTCAGTACCATTTTTTCGTTGGTGTCCTTATTTGTGAAAGAACGTTTGTACATTGGTGAAGCTACAGTTGCAACCATAGCAGGACTCATTCTAGGCCCTCATTGCTTGGGATGGTTTGACCCCGTATCCTGGGGGAACTCCGACCATTTGACCTTGGAGATTTGTCGTATCGTATTATGCATCCAGATCGTGGCCGTGGCCGTAGAACTCCCTCGAAAGTATATGAAAAACCACTGGATCTCCGTGGCCATCTTCTTACTTCCAGTCATGACCGTTGGATGGTTGGTGGTGGGCTTGTTCATCTGGGTATTGATTCCTCACTTCAACTTCTCCTCGGCCTTGTTGGTAAGTGCCTGTGTCACTGCCACAGACCCAGTGTTGGCCGCAGCAGTGGTCGGAAAGGGAAAATTCGCTGAAAGAGTCCCTGGTCACTTGAGAAATTTATTATCCGCCGAATCTGGTTGTAATGATGGTATGGCATTTCCCTTCATTTTCTTAAGTTTGAATATGGTGCTATACCCCGGAAATGCAAAGGAAATCGTGAAAAACTGGTTCTTATTCACCATCTTATGGGAATGTATCTTTGGCTGCGTGCTTGGGGCCGTCATTGGTTATGTGCTTAGAAAAGCTGTTGCATTTGCTGAAAAGAAAAACCTCATCGATCGTGAATCCTTCTTGGCTATTTTCATCTTTTTGGCTTTCAACTCTGCCGGAATTGGCTCCATGTTGGGAGTTGATGATTTATTGGTGTCTTTTGCTGCAGGTACCGCTTTTGGCTGGAACGGTGATTTCGCTAAAAAGACTGAAGAATCTCACGTTTCCACCGTCATCGACTTATTATTAAACTTGGCCTTTTTCGTTTATTTCGGTGCTATCGTTCCTTGGCCCCAATTTAACGCTGGCTCGTTGGGTCTCGATGTTTGGAGATTGATCATCTTGGCCATCGTCATTATTTTCTTAAGAAGAGTGCCCGCTGTTGTTGCCCTAAAACCGTTTACCCCTGATGTCAAAACTTGGAGAGAAGCTTTCTTCTGTGGTCATTTCGGCCCAATTGGTGTGGGTGCCATATTCGCAGCTATTTTAGCTAGAAAAGACTTGGAAGCTCATTACACTGATGAAGAAACTCCTTTGGCTGTAGTGCCAACTCATGACTTTCCTCATACTCAATTGATTTCTGCACTTTGGCCTATAGTCTGTTTTATTGTTATTACGTCCATCGTAGTCCATGGTTCATCTGTGGCAGTGTTAACATTGGGTAGAAGACTTAATAGAATGGCCATTACCATGTCATTTACAAGAACCAACACTCAAGACCAAGGTCCTACTTGGATGTCTCGTTTACAAAAACTCGAAAGAACCACTACCTCCTTCTCGTTGCATAGAGTTGATACACAAGGTAACGGAGATGATCAAACCATGGTTGATGGTAATAATGACAATTTGCCTCGCACAAATACTGTTGAAACTAGTGGAATAAAAGTAAGACCTGCAGGTGGTGCTAAAAGAAAGAAGAATAAAAGGAGAAGAAATGCTTCTCGTATTAGAAAATCATTGGCTAAAGTCACTTCCAACGATCCTTCAGCATTTGGAGACGACCAGACAGTTACAGAAAGACAACGTCAACGTCCCCAAACGGAATTTTTACAATTAGGTGGAGGACCTGCTCGTGCCAGTAAACCAGAAAATGATGATGAAGACGAAACTGAAGAATCTCCAACTCAATCATTTGACTCTGAAAATGAGAAGCATGAAACAACGGGATTCTCTCCTGAAGTCGAGACACATCCAGTTAGTAGAAGAAGGCAAGATAGTATTCCTACAGTGGCATTTCAAGAAGGTGATAAGATCATTATTGAAGATCAACGTGGTGAAGTCATTGAGACCGTAGACGTCAAGGGGTCTAAGAAGAACCAATCACCAAAGCTGAAAGCATCTACATCAAATGGAGAAGTGGAAAGTGAAGTTTCTCTTGACTCTGACGCAGGCTTAAGTATTCATTCTGCTGGATCCTTGAATCGTGCAATGTCGCAATATTCCTTCGATGGAGACAGTGGGTCTGCTGATTCTAATGATGAAGAAGGTAGAGAATATGGCGCAATCCATAGAAAACTTTCAAGAACTTTGAGTAATGGAACTAAGAAAGCATTCTACAAAAGAGATGATCCAAAACATAGAAGAGTATTTGCTCATCAAATTGATGATTTGATTGTTATAGAAAATGCAGATGGTGAAATTATTCGGAGATACAAAGTTAATCGACACACATCTGCCAATCAAAGAGCTAGATCATCAACTCTTATGGGAAAGGCATTATCATTGGTTGGACTCAAGAAAGAAGAAGGTTCGGCAAATACCCCAGAAATCAATGTTACTGATACTTCTAATTCAAATAATTTACTCATACCTGAGTCTGATTCCAAAAATCCAAACTCACCATTGAAAGATCCAAAATTCGAAAGTCATATCGAATCCAAATTAACCAATATCTTAAAACAAGGCAAAGAAGGTAAAATATTGAAGAGACAAAAGACACCTCTAGCTCCAAGAATGAGCGATGAAGATGATGATGAGGAAGAAGACGAGGATGCTTCTAATGTCTCTGCAATTACTGACGATGATGAAGATGAAGATGACGACGATAGTGTACTTGACGAAACTCCTATTGAAAGAAGCCGAAGATTGGCTGCATTAGGGCATCTTCCCTCTTCAAGACGGGATGCCAACGATGAAGAAGATTAGTTAACAAAGAAAGAGAAAACAACGTAAAAAAAATTTTGCATTGATAGCTCCAACTATTTATTGACACCAACGTGATAAACAAATGTAATTTAACCAGGGAAATTTTGGATGTACTTTATTTATATACCCATCCGTGTACTTATAATTCAATAGGCATAGTAATCGAAGAAATTTTGTAAATGATATGAATATATTAAGTAGTATATACAGTGAACTTTAGACATAGACATAGCATTAAAATACACTTTTTTTTAGGAACCAGAATTAATACCCAAACATATCAATTTTTCTTTCGTAGAATTGAGGAAATACTAGCCACTTAATGAGCCGTTTTAAGAGCATTTGGTAATTGAGTTAATGATTTTTCGATAGCATCAACCCCCTTTAACAAGTCTTCTTCAGATATGACCAAAGGTGGAGCCAATCTGATGATGTTATCGTGGGTTGGTTTAGCCAAAACACCTTGATCCTTCATCAATAAACAGAGATCCCAAGCGGTTCTACCGTTAGTTTTAGATTCGTCAATAACGATGGCAGATAATAAACCAACTCCTCTGACTTCAGAGATGATATCGTATTTGGATTGTAATGCTTCTAATTTAGAACGTAATAATTCACCCAAGGTTTTTGATCTTTCAACCAAGTTTTCATCCTTCACCACTTGCAAAGCGGCAGTAGCAACTCTACAAGACAATGGGTTACCACCGTAAGTGGAACCATGAGAACCTGGTTCTAAAGTCAACATGATTTCTTTAGAGGATAAAACAGCAGACACTGGTAACACACCACCCGAGATGGCTTTACCTAAAAGCACAATATCGGGTTTAACATTTTCCGAGTGTTCGTAACATAACATTTTACCGGTTCTAGCAATACCAGTTTGAATTTCATCACAAATCAATAAAACATTATGTTTCTTACATAATTCTTGAACTTTGGTTAAATAGCCCTTTGGAGGAACAACAATTCCGGCTTCACCTTGAATAGGTTCTAATAAGATAGCAGCGATCTTATCTCCAGCATTGTTGAAAGCCCTTTCGACATCTTCAATGACCCCATATCTTAATAAGGTACCCTTTGGTTCACCAGGAATTTGAGGACCAACCCCATTTAAGTAAGGACCGAAACTGGTAGTTGCATCTGGATCAGTAGACATGGAAATGATTCCCAATGTTCTACCATGGAAGTTGTTAACTGCAGATAAGATGATGGCTTCATCTTCAGGAATCTTTTTGATAGCGTAACCCCATTTTCTGGCCAATTTCAAACCGGTCTCAACAGCTTCGGCCCCGGTGTTCATTGGCAAGAACATCTCATAATTGAAGTATTCAGTGATGTATTTAGCAAATACCCCAAACACGTCAGAAGAGAAAGCACGCGAACATAAGGTTAACTTAGAGGCTTGATCAACCAAAGCTTCGATGATCTTGGGGTGACAATGACCTTGGTTAACAGCAGAATAAGCTGATAAGAAATCCAAGTATTCTTTACCTTCAGGGTCCCAAACGTGAGCACCTTCGGCTTTGGAAAAAACCACTGGTAAGGGGTGGTAGTTGTGAGCAGAGTATTCTGATTCGTATTCTCTAGCAGTGGCAGAGGAAATGTTGAAGTTTGGGGAAGACATATTCGAGAGTGAGGAGATACCTGAAAAATTTTTTGCCCGGTGGAGAATTGAGGTGATTTATATATTGTTGATGACTAAAAATTGGAAGCCGTCATCAACTGAAAATATATCGGTGTTCACTGCCTATAGGTCTACCCCACGGTTTCTCCTGTTGTTTACGATTGGTACATATTCTTAGTGAGGTTGCTCCACGTATAATCTCACTCAGGAACGGCAAGACAACGCGAAGTTCAAAGAGGGGGAGGAAAGGAGGGGGTACAAACAAGACCTCCGTACCTCCTAGTATGACCATGTCGTGTGTCGATCAAGTGATCCAAAAGGGAAAAAATGCAACAAAAATAAATCTCCTTCGTCTTCTTCGTTGCTGGTCTAGAAACTCAAGATGATAAATAACAAAAGACAGATGAATCATGGTATTACCGTGGTGAATCAGGATGCTGATATCGCAGCATTGTCAACAATTGGAATGAGAATCAGAAAAGCGGTGGCTGAAGGGTATAATACTGGTGATAATAACCTTCACTCCCCAGTAATGAATAACGGGATGCACAATCCATACTATACTCCTCAATACGAACAACCACAACAACAACAACAACAACAACAACAAAACTTTAGAAGAATGCCGTTACCGGGACACATTGAGCAACCACCTTCCTTGATGGGAGCTGGGTCGACCATAGACTCGTGTTCGAACTTGTCCGAATGGGAACTCAGATCAGCACCCATGACCACTATTCCTAGCTTCAACCAAGGAAAGAGGAAATACGAAGGCGAACATGGCGATAACATTGAAGGCTATAAGTCAAGGTATGGGCCTCTTAGTTTTAATGAGGAGTTCTAGTTATTCTTTAGCTTCATCATTATTTTACGATCTTATGACCTCCACACCTCCTTATTTAGTTGTTTCTATATTAGATTTAAATGAATACTTTCTATAGCGAATTTGTTCGGAGCTTGTAGTCATCTATTGCTTTATATAGCAAATTTGATCAGACACTTTAGCCGTCCGCTATGACGAAATTTCTTGCATCCTGTGAGAAAAAAATAGAGCCTCAACCATAAGAAAAAAAAAGTCACTCTTTGATCAAAAAAAAAGCCTCCATCCGCATCAACACCAGCATTCTTCTCATAGTTTACTCCTCATCAGATATATATTAGCTACTCCTTCTTGCTTTCACGCTGATCCATTCATCCCCCTGGTACCCTCCCATATATGATGACAAAAATTTGTCATGACTTTGAGGACTACTAATTTGGCTTCTCCGTTTACGAACCTTAGCAAACCTTCCCGAACACTTCAACTCGTACGTCTAGTTTCGTCCTTCTTGGCACTCTTATTCATTATCTTCACCTTAACCGTACCTCTAGCCGATAATTCCGTGTATATTGCTAGAGTCGATTGTGCCCATCTTGATGTTTCCTACGGTCTCTATAAATCATTGAGGAACTCCGTGTCTCTGACTCCAACTTTTCTTGACGACTCCGATAGCTATGCTTTCCCTGTGGATTCGTCGTTGACTAACTCAGAAATCGCCATTTTAACCGAATACGCAGAAAGTCAGGTAGCAGACGCTCCTCAATACATCACCACTGGTCTTTGGAGTTGGTGTTATGGTAACTATAATATCACCAAGTATACCGATAAACAAGGTAAAGTACATTCTATTCGTAATAATGATGTCACTGTATGTCTGCATGTGCCGTCAGCTTACGTATTTGACTATCGTCAAGAACTTGAACTGTTGGGCTTAGGAAGTATTCTTGCATATGCTTTCCAAACGAGAAAGTACGATGATGCTAATTACGCCCGACTGGTGAAAACAAGGCACCGAGAGTTCAGAATGGTTACTCCGCTTTTGATATATGGTGCTGCTACTCAGTTAGCAATCATAATATTCACTTTGGTGCTTTACGCTAACAGAGGTAAAGAACAGGATTTGAGCTCTGTTCCTCGCTTCTTACTAAACATCATGTCCGCTTTGACCCTTGCTTCATTCTTGGGTATTGCCGTTTCTGCTGGAATGGTCACTCAATTATTGACGTCCATTAAACTAGAAATCAAGAAGACCTTAAGTGATTTTGGAATCTCCTTGCATCTTGGAAATGTGTGGTATTCTTTACTATGGCTAGGTGTATCATTTTCAACCTTAGCGATGTTGTCATGGGTTCTTCCCATTTGGTGTGCTAACCCTCCCGACGATGAATATGAAGATGAAGAGAGTTACAACAATGACACATTTGCTAGTTTCACTTCCAATAGACATAACCATACTGATGGTCCGAGATTTAGTGGAGCCAGACCCACTCAATCAAATTACGATCCTGCAACAGCTATTGATGGTGAGTATGGAATCACGAGAAGCGGCAGCTCCAGAAGCAGACATCACCAATCAGGTAAAGTTCGCCATGATTATGAACAGGATATCGTATCAAGTGAAGATTCAGATGAAGACCGAATCAAAGTGTCCCGACAGAGTTTCGAATACAATAATGAGATGTATGAATCGCAACCAAAGCTTGAGATCGATCATTTCTCGAATGACTTCTATCACAAAGATGAACACGAACTACGAAAATTGGGAAAGTCTCTTTCAAGAAAATCGTCGGTTCGTCACTTATACAAGAAGTCCAAACCTAAAAAGAGGGATTTGTGTTATTTACCAGAAGAAGAAGATACCAGACAGTTACTTTATCATGAAGCCAATTTGGCGGATGAAAAATATCCAACTCCCCGTCACTACAGGGAAGAAACATATGATGGGTACGTCAACGCTAACAATGTATCACGGGAAAATAGTCAGAAAAATAGAAGTCGAAGCAATAGCGCTCGAAAACTTTCTCGATCCAAGAGTGGTACTAGCATTGGCCGGAAATATGACGAAGATATTTTCGCTGAAGGTTCAAGTAGTAATTTACGGGCGGCTTCCGCGCTTGACATTAATCTTGATCAGCAGAATTCTAAAAATACCCTTTTCTTGTTAAAGAAAAAAAATCACCAACATCGACAATCAGTCAATGACTCCTTATTGAACGATGACGAAATGAATCTCCTTGACCTGAACAATTTCATCAACTCTTTCAAGTAATTTCAATAATTGCGAGCAGCATATTTTCAGTTCTTTCTACCCATTTATACCATAGACCTATATCATTACTTTTTCAATTATACATCGGCATTTTTATGTAAACCGGCCACGAAGGCACAAATTCTCACCGCCATCAAGCACCTTCTAGCCGATCTGGCCGTTGGTCCTTTCAACGTTTTACGTCAGTTCTTTCTCCATTTTGTTGTTGCAGTTTTATTTCCTATTTGGGTAAAGTGGCAGATATCCGCATTTTTAGGCTATTATTTTTTCTGTTTGTTGACATCGTCATCCATTCAGATTGCCCAATTAGGCCTATTAATTAGCATGATCAATGTCTGATGACAGCCTAGTGCATGGTGATCTCTCCAATTCGGGACCAACGTGTTTTGATTACTGATATTTTGTGGCAGTTAACGTTGAGGGTGGGGGTTTTTGCAATTTGTGGATACGGAATAAATGTAGAGGAAACTCCTTGAAAGTGAATTTTGCTAGTCTCTACCTAAGCATGAGTATCCTTTCTAGACTGCTGGAATCAGAATCTGATTCTGATTCCGATAGCAGTTTCTCCAAGTATGATAGCAAGAGAGCGTTGATGCTCCAAGATATCGAGCTACAAAGCTCCTCTAACTCGAGACCACCAACAGCCATTTTACATACCAACGATCAACCTAATCCCATATCCTTGAAATCAGTGTTTAAAGGTGAAAATCTCTTGTTGGTATTAAATTTTATGCTATTATTCTTAATGCCCATATTTATGTTTGATTTAACAACCATGACAAGTTGTCGTGAAGGGTCGTTGATGTGCTTCCCACAAATGAAGCTTCAAGTGGTCGACTCAACTCCTAAAGCAAGATCAACATTACTGGGTCTTCGTCTGGGTCTCAAAATGATTTCATTCATGGCTAGTGATTTTGGAGAGAGTGACTTGGTATCCTCGGACTCTTCCATAGACACATTTTCCCCGCTGAATGTTTTCTCATTCAACAACAGAGGATTTTGTCGGTTAAATACTGAAACAGGCGACGACTACTGTATTGATGGAAATGGTTTAGACATTTTTTCAAGTTTAATTATGGACGTTGGTATTCAATTAGGAAACATCAACCCTAAACAAGACTCAAAGGATATGGGGAAATCTTTAGATAAATCTATTACCCTTATAGTTGACTTATTTGAATCATTGTATGACCAAGCTGTTGAAAATAAAGAACAAAATGAGCTAAAAATGCAGCAACTTACCACGGCTCATAGTATAAATTCGTTGAAGAATTACGGTAAGCTTCAGGCATTAGCACCATTTTACTCCTTGACTCTCTGTGTATTCATGCTTATTGCCTTGACAACTGTTAGGTTCCTTGGCAAAGACAAGTACATGAATTGGACTACAGGAATTATTGCATCATTAGTATTTTTACACTTCTCCGTTATTTTTTGCAGGTTTATGTCGGAGTTCATTAGCCATTACCGTATGTCCAAATCAGCTAGAGAATTTGAAATCTTGAATCTTAGTTTTTCATGGGGCTACTTATTCCTCAGCATGATTTTGATTTTTGATATCATTTCTTTGGCGGGATTAACGAATGCTTTTATGAAAAAGAGAACCAATAACTTACAGATACCCATTTAATTAATTATATAATAAACAAATAAACTGAATAAAAGTGCCAATTAACGTAATCAATTTTTGATTTTAATTATATTTTTGTCTATTTTCAAAAAATTGCATAAAAGATGCAATGATAGGGATCATCTATGAAAATTTGAAAAAACTCTAGAAACTAAGATAACAAGTTATTATATTATACTATAGAAGAAATGAAGTCTAAGCACCGTACACCTTCTTGAACGATTCTTCAAAATCGTTGATGATATCGTCGATATACTCGGTACCAATAGAAAGTCTGATTAAGTCCTTGGTAACACCAGAGGCCAATTTTTCGTCTTCGGATAATTGTTGATGGGTGGTGTAGTATGGAGCAATAACCAAAGTCTTGGAGTCACCGACATTAGCTAAGTTTGAAGCAATGGCCAAGTTATCCACCACTTGGGCAGCAGCTTCTTTGAATGGGTCTTCAACTTTGGTGTCTAAGTCCTTGACCCCAAAAGAAAGAACACCACCGAAAAGTTCTTTATGGTTGAAGTATTTCTTGGCAATTTCGTGACTTTCATGGGATGGTAAACCAACATAGGACACCCATTTAACGTAAGGAGATTTTTCAAAGTGTTGGGCCAACTTTAAAGCATTGTAAGATTGTCTTTCCACACGAAGAGACAAGGTTTCTAAACCTTGAAGTAAAAGAAAGGCTCCAAATGGGTTCAAACTTGGACCTAAATCTCTCAATAATTCAATTCTGGTGTGACCAATGAAAGCGGCATTACCCAAGGCTTCATTCAAAACTAAACCATGGTAACCTTCAGAGGGTTGAGAGAATTGAGGGAACTTTTCTGGATATTGAGCCCATGGGAACTTACCACTGTCGATAACCACCCCAGCAATGGTGGTACCGTGTCCTCCAATCCATTTGGTGGCAGAATGAACCACAATGTCAGCGCCATGTTTAATTGGGTTGACAAGGAAACCACCTGCACCGAAAGTGTTGTCAACCACGATAGGAATACCATTATCGTGACCAATTTTCACAATTTTTTCGAAATCTGGCACGTTATACTTTGGGTTACCAATGGACTCGATATAGATGGCCTTGGTCTTTCCATCGATTAATTTGGCGAAGTCTTCTGGTTTGTCACCGTTGACGAATCTGGTTTCGATACCAAATCTCTTGAAAGCAACCTTGAATTGGTTGTAAGTACCCCCGTACAAGTAGGAAGTGGAGACGATATTATCACCGGAATGAGCTAAACCAGCAATGGCAATCAATTGAGCAGCTTGTCCCGAGGAAACTGCCAAAGCACCAATACCACCCTCTAAAGCAGCGATTCTTTTTTCAAAAACATCATTGGTGGGGTTCATGATACGCGAGTAGATGTAACCTGGTGTCTCCAACCCGAACAATTGAGCTCCATGCTTGGAGTCATCGAACACGAACGAGGTGGTAGCGTAGATTGGAGGTGCTCTAGCTGAGTGTGGCTTTTCAACTTCTTGACCAGCATGTAATTGAAGAGTATCAAAATGAGAAGGCATCGTAGTAAAGATTATAAAGAAAGAGGTAAGAAGAAAAGGTGAACGGTTTGAATCTTTTTTTTTTTTTTTTCGCTCTCAGGAAGATTACATCTTACTTATACCATAATTCGTATCTAACACTCTTCTCCCCAGATCGCCAACATAATTTTTCACTACATAATATTGAATCCAATTTCCCCATTTGGTTGCGCCATAATGTAGACCATTTCACGAGTGCACGTGACCGATGCTCTTTGTGTAGCTTTAGATCGTGGTGGGGTGGAAATTCAGATAAATCTAAATGTCCACGCTTAAGCGTGTGTTTTCTCTTGAACGACACACATGTCGCAACAATGTGCGGGCACTACTCAGAAAGGAGCAGCTTGCAAGAAGCGAGTGCAAGCACCAGAACGATTTTGTCACTATCATCAGCCCAAGCGAGCCGAACCGAAGCAGCCACGATTGTCAACCCTGGCAGCTGACAAGAAGCCGGGGTTTATTTACGTGTACACCTTGACAAGTCTTCACGAAAACAATGCACTGTGGCTCAAAGCTAGAAATCTTCCGCACACCCCAAAACGGGATAAGGGGAAATGGATGAAGTTCGAATCGGGAACCTATACTTTGATAAAGGTAGGAATGACTACGCAAACAGTAGCAAAACGGCTACGACAGTGGGAAGCCCAATGCGGACATAAATTAACCTGTTTGCTGCCCCAGTCTTCTCAGGAACTGCAGGTGTCGGCGATTAGATCGTTGGCGGATAGGTTTCGCCATATGAGCCTCTCATCGATTGCAAAAAACCCACCCACATACGTATGCTTCCAGCCCCGGAATCAAGGCTTTTATGTCCTGAAAAATGTTGCTGGTGCCGAATCAGAAATTCACACCGTTCTTCACCAAAAGTATGGTCGGGGTGACGTGCTCTGTGGTGGCTGTAAAGAGAACCGTACACAGGTGGAGGAAGTAGAATCACGGTCTAAGCTCATGAGCTTGTTTAAAGAAAATAAAAAAGAAGCATTTCAACATGGCACCTTCAACGTTCATGTAGAGTGGTTCTTGGTGCCAAAGAAAGATCTTTATCATGTTTTTACGGTGATAGACACCGTGTGTAAAAGTAGACAATATTTTTGATAATACACAATTTTTTTACTATATAAGTTGTTTCATTTCATTTGAATGATTCTTAAGTGTTCATGTAGGTAGATGGATCAACACCTTCTTCAGGGAATTCCGTAATCTTAACATCGAATCTGGATTGGATTTTTTCCAAAACTTCTTCGTCTTCCTTACTGGAAACCAAAGAAATAGCTAAACCTTTGGTACCAAATCTACCAGCTCTACCAACTCTGTGTAAGTATTGGTCAGCTTCGTTTGGCAAATCGTAATTGATGGCTAAATTGATACGTTCAATATCAATTCCTCTACCGAAAACATCAGTGGAAACACAAATACGCTTGTTGAATTCTTTGAAAGACTTGTATCTTTCAATTCTTTCTTCTTGTTTCAAACCAGAGTGCACCGCAATCGATGGGAAGTTACAAGCACATAAGAGTTTATTCAATTCGTTAGCTCTTTGGGTGGATTTAACAAAAATAATAACTTGGTTGAATTCTAATGAATCCAATAAGTCAGATAATTTTCTGTTCTTTTCCTTTTCATCCAATTTGATGTAGTATTGTTGCAAACCATGTAAAGTCAATTTGGCTTCGTCATCAACATAGATTTCCAATGGGTTTTGCATGAATTTCTTACAAACAGGACGAATTTCTTGTGATAAAGTAGCAGAGAACATCATCACTTGCTTTTGATGTGGAGTACTACGGAAGATGTCTTGAACATCTCTTCTCATGTCAACAGCTTCTAAGACTTTATCACATTCATCAATGACGAAAGACTTGATGTTGTTTAATCTGATACCTTTTTCGGCAACAAGAGCGTGTAACCTACCTGGAGTGGCAACGACAATATGAGGACAAGTTTCCTTAGACTTCAATTTTTCCAAATCTTTGGTAATTGGGGTACCTCCGTAAAACACTTCAGTTTTAACATCTGGCATATATTTGGAGAAACGGGCGTATTCATTACGAATTTGATAAGCCAATTCTCTGGTATGACAAATAACCAAAGTGGAGATTTCACCTGGAACTGGGTCTAATTGTTGCAAAGTGGACAACACGAAAACGGCAGTTTTACCCAAACCAGATTTAGCTTGACATAAAACGTCAGTACCTAAGATAGATTGAGGAATACAAACTTGTTGGACTATAATAAAAGTTAATGTTAGTTGGATTCGAAAAGACAAATAATATTTGTTGTTTTTGACAAATGCTTTGAGATAAATTGATTGTATTCCGACGTCCCTTTTGTTGAACCATTATCTTACCTTACCTCTCGAAATAGGGTGGGAATTCACCTCCGTTGGCCACTTAATATGGCCCAAGTTTTGGTCAGATTTGCTAGTAGGCAAATTGCCATGCGGCTGTAGATAAAGTAACTAGCGAAAAAAAAAAAACTAGTTTTGGTTTTCAAATAAGCTTCAAAAAAGTAGAAAAATGAATCAACAAAAGGGATTGAATATGCTGAAATTAATTTATGTCAATCCACATTGTCGTATAGCAGAATACGAACCTTCGGATGGATGTTCAAAACCACAATCACCAATTGCTCTTAATAATTCTGGTTTCAATAAGAAATCTCTGAAACCAGTGGCGTGAATACCAACGTAAGAACCCTTTTTATCGGCCTCTTTACCGTTGGTGGTTTCTCCTTCTTCGGTAGTAGTGGTTGGTTGAACGGCGATTTCCTCGGAGTCGGAGTAGTCCAATAATTCTTCTTGGGCTTCGTTAGACATGGTTGTTTGATAGATGAACTGTATATGAATTGTACCAACTTAATACACGCTTCTTTTTTTTTTTTATCGACTTTTCTCGTCCATTTTTCGGTGAGCCCACGAACATCATTTTCCGGTATATAACTTTTTTCACATTTGTTGGGCACGACCTTTGGAGTAAGTTGGAATAGAAGACATAGGAGACGAAATGCTTAGAGGTGTATCGGTAGTTGCTAGACAGGTGTATTGTGTTAAATTTGTGCCAAGGGTTGGTTCTAGAATCGCAGTAGCAGCTCAAAGACCTATTTTAAGAACATTTGCTTCAAGACTGACTGAAGCTGATGCACCTATCGATAGAGTGCAGCAGATTACCAATAAGATTAGAGAGATCCCTGATATAGAGAGTAAATTGAACCAATTCCAGACTTTGTTGAAGGATAAAGGATTTAGTCCCAATGAGCCCCCATCGATGTTACGTTTAATGTCCCTTTTGGCAGATAAAGAGGTGAAAGCCTGTCTCAAAGACTTAAAACAGTCCTTAGACGATAATGGAGTCGAGATCAGACCCGAAGACTACAGTGTGTTTCTCAAGATGTACGGACTCGATAAGCAATAGATATTATATGTATATACAGTAATAAACTACTTTTTGGCAAAAGAAGCCGAGATATTGGCAGATTCCTCTACTGCTCTGGCAATAGCACCTCTTACACCGGCATCCTCTAACTTCAATAAACCTCCAATTGTAGTACCACCTGGAGTACAGATCTTACTCTTTAATGCAGCTGGGTGTTCGCCAGATTCCATCACCATTCTCGCCGAACCCTCCATAACCTTCGCAGCCGCATCTTTGGCGACGGCATAAGGAAGTCCCATTCTAACACCACCGTCTATCAAGGCTTCCATCATGAGTAAACAGAAGGCTGGAGCAGAACCAACCAATGCAGTGGCAGCGTCCATGTTCTTTTCGGGGATCTGGGCTGCTTTACCCACTGGGTTAATCAATTTCATCACCAAGTCACCGTATTTGGTTTCGGCATCGACAGAAAATGAAACTGCTGCCATCCCACATCCATATTGAGCTGGGGTATTGGTCATAACTTTAGCTACGTATGGAGAAAATATATTCAATTCATCGATAGTAGTACCAGCCAACAAGGAGATCACCAATGGATCTCCATTCAATGAATCTTTCACTTGGGAATAAATACTCTTGTACATGTAAGGTTTGCAACCCAAGATGATGATTTGAGCTTTGGCAACTGCTTTTGCATTGTTTTCTGCCCCGTATGAAAATTCAACAATGTCACTGGACAACTTTTCAGATAATCTGGCACTAGAGGCTTCGGAGTTGGTACAACAGATGATCTTGCTAGGATAAGGTTCGAATTCGGCGCTAAGAATGGCTGAGGTCACGGCAGTACCCATGACACCGCATCCTAACACGGCAATAGTATAGTTTTCCATTATAAAGTGGTGTCAATGCTAGATAAATGTTGTATTGATAGCACCCAAAAGGAAAAGAAAAAAAAAACATGTTCGGCACTATTCCATTTTCGGCCTCCGCACTGGTTGTGAGTGAAACATCTGCCAAATCTACACCTCAAAACGGCCATTAAGCCAATGCATCTATAGAATGGAAGGAGTGAATCATACTAAGGAAATGACTCCAGCAATGCCATTAGCCATAACTCTCTCTTGTAGTACTATCAATTCCTCCTCCTTTTCCTCTCAATATCATCTCTATAATGACGGATCTGTTTCACCTGGCCCTAAAATGGAAGCATATCCCCAGTTTCTTTTTTTTGTTAGGTGATTCTAAGTGACGATCAAATTCGTTTAGCCGTTTTTGCTTAATTACTTGCATCCTCACCCACCTTAAAGTCATCTACTTTTTTTTTTTTTCAATTGGCCCATCGTAACCGTATGCGGACCGGATTTCTAGTGACTATCTCGTATTTTACTAAATTCATTGAAACAGGTATTTTTTTTTTCTTTTAAGCTTTTATCGTTGGCCTTATTTGGTGCGATATACTCCCCGAATTTTTCAACTTCATTAACACTTTATTCTTATCAGGTGAGTCTTTAAACCCCAATTTTAATAACAACCATATCTTGCTATCTATCTTGCTGTTGTCGGACTGAGCTGCTGATTCTGTTAATTGTAATTTCAAGGTCTTAGCTGCTAAAGTGATAATAGCTATCCTTTCTCCACCAAACTCCTTGTCGCCGTACTGGTGAAATCTTGCTGCTATGTCGTTCGACAAAACCTTACTCTTACCGTGCCCGGTGTTAACTCCAACCACGGAAGAGTTTGTACACCCCATAGAGTACTTGTCTTCTCCCGCTGTCGCCGAAATAGGTGCTAAGTATGGGATTGTCAAGTTGATTCCTCCCTCTGGTTGGGAGCCACCGTTCCTGCTTTCACAGGAATTCCAGTTTCATACCCGTCATCAAAAATTAAGTGATTTAGGGCTAACCACCAGAAGTCGGAAATTCTTTAATGATAATATCAACAGATTTCTTAAAATGAGAAGGAAAAAGCCTGTCAAACTTTATTTCCGGGTCAATGACTCGCACCATGGCAAAGTTTACTACTATGATCTCTACGTGGCAGTGGAATCGAATGGAGGAGTTGAAAAGTTGACCAGTCAAGTTTGGCAGAAAATTAATATCAAATTTAATCTACCTCCGGAATCTACTTTACTACTGGAAAAGTACAATAGTTGTATTCGTTCCTATGCTAATTTTTTGAACAATAATAGTAACAAGAATTTCGAATTTCCCGACTCCGACTCAGAAGAAGAGTCAGAAAATTGCTTAATTTGCGGTAAAAACAACCTCCCTACGCAAACTCTACTTTGCGATAACTGTAATCATCCATTCCACATGAAATGCCTCCTGCCTCCACTAGAAGCTGTTCCTAGTGGGATCTGGTACTGTGATAAGTGTTTAATAGGGACGGGAGATTATGGTTTCGAAGAACCCACCGATGTAAAATACACCCTACCACAATTCTCCCAAATGTGTAAGGAATTTGAAGCTGATTTCATAGAAAAATACAACCGGGGTAAGCCTCTAACTACAGATATCATTGAACAAAAATTCTGGAAATTCATAGACATTGAGAAATCTGATTTGGAGGTGAAGTACGGTGCCGATATTCATAATTTGAAACCTGGCCAAATAAGTGGATTTCCTATGATAAATACCCCAGGAATATTATCAAACAACGACTCTAGTGTAATGAGTTACATAAAACATCCATGGAATCTCACTAAATTACCCTTTGCTAATGGTTCTCTACTCAACTACATAAAGACTTCAATTTCAGGAATGACAGTACCCTGGATATATATTGGCTCGTTATTATCTACATTCTGTTGGCATGTGGAAGATCACTATACATTATCTGCCAACTATTGCCATTTCGGTGCCACGAAAAAGTGGTATGGTATACCCTCCGAATATGCTGATAAGTTTGAAAAACTCATGAAAGATTCTGCTCCCGATTTATTCCAGCGTCAACCAGATTTACTCCATCAATTGGTGACGTTATTATCACCAATGGAATTGATCAAAAATGGAATACCATGTATATACGTTGACCAACATCCAAATGAGTTTGTCATCACTTATCCCCGAGTATATCATGCTGGTTTCAACTGTGGTTTTAATTTAAACGAGGCAGTCAATTTCACTTTACCGCAATGGCTAGAGCATGGAGAGAAATCCATCGATGACTATCGGAAGATTAAAAAGGAAAATGTATTCAGTCATTTCGAATTAGTGGAGAGCATTTTGCAAGAGTTTAACAAACTGAAAGGGAAAATCAATCAAAGTCATTTGAAACTAGTTGATAGCTGTATTAAAAGTTTTGAAAAATTCTACCAACAACAATCTGATTTGCTTTGTAAGTTTAGTCAGGGGAATCTTACGGTCAAATACCAACCTAAATACTACAAGCAAAGAAAATTTGAAGATGAACAACTCGGAAATTTTCAACAAGATCAGGAAACAGATGACGAAGAGGATGACTTATGTGATATTTGTAGGACTCATATTTCCTATCAATATTGTATTATTAATAATGCAAACCGAGATTTCTACAAGATAAGCCAGGGTTCAATCAAACAAGAGGCAATCAAATCACCTCCAATCACCCCCAAGATTAAGCAGGAAGAGTATTTCCGCAGAATATCGATCAGTCAATTACTTACTCCCGAGTCATCACCTAACGAAGGCTATAAAAGTAAAGAATATGATGAATCTGTACGAACAATTGCCAACTCTGAGTCTTCTAAGCAATTGCAAGATCTCAACAACAAAAAGACTTTCTTCGATGAATGTAACGAGATCATTGCCTTAGCTAAAGAGAACTATGATAAGGAAGATGAGCCTTCGCAAAAGAGACAGCGACGTTCGATAAGACAAAAGAAAATGGAGTCACCTCCAGTGAAGGCCGAATCGACACCACCTAAAAGACTTGCTAGTAAACCTGCTGGTAAGATGACTATGGTACAGCATACATCTACCATGGATTTATTGAATCAATTGGACGAGATCACCCTTTGTTTGAAGTGTACCGTGAAGCATTGTGGAGAAAATGGTGAAAGAGCACCTGAAGGTTCTACTTTGGTATACGAAAAGTATCCCTGGCAAATGAAGGACTTTTTGCATCATTGCAAGAGGAACTACCGAGATCTCTGCACTTAACTGTATAAACATGTATGATAGTATAATGTATGACCCATGAACAAAGAGAAAGACCAGAGAGAGAAGGAGACGGGAAGCGTGAGAATCATATCGCCTCTTACTGTACCAGGGGGAAGGGACCTTACCGTGATCTATATGGTTCTATTACATCCCTATAGCATGGCCCCACGCAATTGACAACCATGGAGTCTTCTACTCGCACGCAATTGACAGCCATGGACTCTTCCACGCCCAACATCACCAATCCATACCCTTCGGCCTTTACACCGTGTTTTGCAGCAAATGCGAACCGAATCCCGGTAGTTCCCGCACCAAACCTTGGATTTGCATCCGTACACCGGATATCCTGAAAAAAAACCGCGCCGGGTAACTTGCGGACTTGCCCAATTAGACAAGGTTCTCGTGGCCGGACAGTACTCACTAGAGCAATGGCTCAATTTTATTGGCTGATTTAAAAAGACCACCACAAAATAGGTGTACAATTTTCAGGTTTTTTCGTTCACGGTTAACAATTCGGACGACCCGTTGAGTGAGAATATAATTAATTGTAGGATTCCCATTTATTCACTTTTTTCTTTTATAACTACTTGATTTTTTTAGTCTTTAGATTATACCAAAGTTTATAACGATGGTTCTTCCAAGATTATTTAACACCGCTTCACGCAATGCTTTCAATGCTGCTAAGCGTAACTTTGTTTTCAACAGAGGTTTAGCTTCAGCTGCCCCAACCACTGGTAAAGTCAGGTATGTAAGAATCTATTGATGATCAATTTTATTGGGCTTAATTATCAATAAGGTGAACTGAATCCATCTTCTAATTGATTGAATTACTAGTTGTGGGATAATTGTCTTTTTCCACCCCACCGCCATCATTTTTTATGATGTGTGGGTGATATTTTTCAAATCTTTACTTTGTTTGATTTGATGCCAATTGCCCCCCACAATTGTTAAATCAATCATTTAGCCATTCCAATTGATCGACTCCCTACGCCTACATTGTTGAGTTGTTGTCCTAATGATTCTATCTGGTCGATCAAAACATTCTCCAAGTTTTTTGACAAAAATTTTGCCCAAAACACCGGAAAATCAAGGCTCGACCAATGAAATTTTTCAAAAAAATTCTCAACATATTCACCGCCACATAAAAAAAAATTTTGATTCCACCAACATCAATTGAGCCCCACATAATCAATTACATTATACTAACATACATTATAGAGCCGTTATTGGTGCCGTTGTCGATGTTCATTTCGAAGAAGGTAATTTACCTGCTATTTTCAACGCTTTAACCTTAAAGAATGGTGACCAAAACTTGGTTTTAGAAGTTGCTCAACATTTAGGAGAAAACACCGTCAGAACCATTGCTATGGATGGTACTGAAGGTTTAGTTAGAGGTGCTCCAGTTACCGATACCGGTGCTCCAATCTCCGTTCCTGTTGGTCGTGAAACTTTGGGTCGTATCATCAACGTTACTGGTGACCCAATTGATGAAAGAGGACCAATTAACACCAAGCAAAGAAACCCAATTCACGCTGAACCACCAGCATTCGTTGAACAATCCACTGCTGCCGAAGTTTTAGAAACTGGTATCAAAGTTGTCGATTTATTGGCTCCTTACGCTAGAGGTGGTAAGATTGGTTTATTCGGTGGTGCTGGTGTCGGTAAAACCGTCTTCATCCAAGAATTGATTAACAACATTGCCAAAGCTCATGGTGGTTTCTCTGTTTTCACCGGTGTCGGTGAACGTACCAGAGAAGGTAATGATTTATACCGTGAAATGAAAGAAACCGGTGTCATCAACTTAGAAGGTGACTCTAAGGTCGCTTTGGTTTTCGGTCAAATGAATGAACCACCAGGAGCTAGAGCTAGAGTTGCTTTAACCGGTTTAACCATTGCTGAATACTTCAGAGATGAAGAAGGTCAAGATGTGTTATTATTCGTTGATAACATTTTCAGATTCACCCAAGCTGGTTCCGAGGTGTCTGCCTTGTTAGGTCGTATTCCTTCTGCCGTCGGTTATCAACCAACCTTAGCCACTGATATGGGTCTTTTACAAGAACGTATTACCACCACCACCAAAGGTTCCGTTACCTCTGTCCAAGCCGTTTACGTGCCAGCCGATGATTTAACTGATCCTGCTCCTGCCACCACCTTCGCTCATTTGGATGCCACCACTGTGTTATCTAGAGGTATCTCTGAATTGGGTATTTACCCAGCCGTCGATCCATTAGATTCTAAATCTAGATTGTTGGATGCTGCCGTCGTTGGTCAAGAACATTATGACGTTGCTACTGGTGTTCAAGAAACTTTACAAGCTTACAAATCTTTACAAGATATCATTGCTATTTTGGGTATGGATGAATTATCTGAAGCTGATAAATTAACCGTCGAAAGAGCCCGTAAAATCCAAAGATTCTTATCTCAACCATTCGCCGTCGCTGAAGTTTTCACTGGTATTGCTGGTAGATTAGTTAGATTAGAAGAAACCGTCAAATCTTTCAAAGATGTCTTGGAAGGTAAATACGATCACTTACCAGAAAATGCCTTCTATATGGTTGGTGGTATCGAAGATGTTGTTGCTAAGGCTGAAAAATTAGCTTCTGAAGCTAATTAGGCATTTTAAGATTTTTTTTTTTCATTTCAACTATTTTGATTGAATCATTGAATGAATTCGAATGAATTATATTACTAGTTGTGATTTAAATATTTATCTCATCATATTCAGTTTTAGTTTAGCACTTTATCTTACCAAAAAAAATTATCTCAATTTTATTTAGACTTACTTAAATAAAAAGAACTATTCGTCATTATAAACTATTGTAAGAGAATTGTACATCAGAAAGCAATTGAAATTCAAACTGCTCCCTCGTTATTGTATCAAGACCAAATGAGGAAAAAGAGAGTTGAAGTAAGAACAATGCTTCAGTCCTTTCGCCAGAAAATCAATTTTCAGTAATTATTCATCCTTTTTCACCAAATTCAACAAATATGAACGAAGCACAAGAGACTTTCTTCCTGGACTAAACAATTTTCTTCAATTGTCTTATTCTTATATTTAAATACGATGTTCTAAAGGGAGAAAAGGCCCCAGAGCAATGTAGCTCGGCTAACGCAACTATCTATGTAAAAATATTCATCAACTCTCTCTTCCTAAAGAAGTAAAGAACTTTAGACCTTGCCACCGTTCTTTGCAGGGATTGAGAGAGACGCCAGTAAGTCGAGAAGGAGTAGAAGAGTTCAGAAATTCTACAGTTATTTTCGTTAAGGTCAGTCCAGATTAGCTATACACCCACAACTCCGTTGATTTACATACCTTTCTGTCATCTTACACCATAGCATCTACTTGCTAGCCTCATAATATAACGTTTACCCTCTTGATTTTGTAGGGTAATAGTAAACTGTTAACTTTAAAACAGACTAATTACTCTTCCATAAACTTAAACTTTATTCCTTTCCCTTATCGTTCACTCATCACCTCTGGCCGTGTGGCTTCATTTCTTCTGTTGGTACGCAACAGCAAAAAAATGAACGAATAAATAAACGCCAGATGTCAGAAATCGAAAAAACCCGTTCTGTTCTCTTTACTCTCACACTAAACTCCACTAGAAGAGACTATTAGACCACTGCAACATGGCATTATCATTAGCAAATGTATGTAACAAATTCTAGTATCAGCCAGGAACCACTTACTAACAAAATTATTGAAATTCATTGCTCTTGACGCGAATGTGTCAAGAAGTACTGATTTTTCACTTATTTGTACAGACTCTTTCATTTTTGGATAAATCCTCAATTGACTGGAAAACCATAATTGTTGGTTTCACTGTTGGTCAATATGTATTTGAAACCTACCTAGGCTACAGACAATATCAAGTCTACAAGAAAACCTCTCCACCCGACTCAATAAAGGCCGAAATCAGTAAAGAAACCTTTGACAAGTCTCAAGACTACTCCAGAGCCAAGGCGAAATTTGGGTTTTTCTCCGATACTTTTGGGTTATTGAAGAGTCTTTTTGTTATCAAGTATGATGTGTTATCTACCTTATGGGCAATTAGTGGAGGCTTAATGGCCAAGTGTTCAGGCGTATTACCAGGTTTTATGGGCGGAGTTATCACCCATTCCCTTTTCTTTATGGCCATTGGCCAATTGATCAGTGCTGTCGTTGATGCCCCATTGAGTTACTATCACACCTTTATCTTAGAACAGAAGTACGGGTTCAATAAGCTGACCCTCTCCTTATGGTTGTCAGATATGGTTAAAGGTCAACTAGTAAGTATTGCGATTGGTTTTCCCGTCAGTGCTGGTTTTTTGAAGATCATTGATTATTTTGGTGACAAGTTTATTGTATTTGCTTGTCTATTCATCGTGGTGGTTCAGTTAGTTCTAATGACCATTTACCCTACTTTGATTCAACCATTGTTTAATAAATTTACTCCATTAGAAGAAGGTGAATTGAGAACTGCCATTGAAAAATTAGCTTCTCAACATAAGTTTCCTTTAACCAAATTATTCCTTATTGACGGTTCTAAAAGATCCTCACACTCCAATGCTTATTTCGTTGGTTTACCTTGGAGTAAACAAATTGTTTTGTTCGATACTTTGATTAATCAAACCACCACTGACGAGACAGTGGCTGTATTAGCTCATGAAATTGGTCATTGGAAACTCAACCATTTGGTCCAATTACTTATCGTTTCTCAAGCTCAAATCGGTATTATTTTCCTTCTCTTCTCCGGATTCATCCACAACGGCTCATTATACAAGTCATTTGCATTTGACACTCAACCAGTTCTCATTGGCTTCTTGTTATTTAGTGATATTTTGACTCCTCTTAACAACGTATTCCAATTTGGTTCCAACGCCGTTGTCAGAAAGAATGAATACCAAGCCGATGCATACGCTAAAAAGTGTGGATACTCGGATGAATTGGCAAGAGCTTTGATCAAAATCGCCAGTGAGAATTTGGGATCTATCAATGCTGACTGGCTATACTCTGCTTATAGTCATTCACACCCACTCTTGGCCGAAAGATTATCGGCCCTTGGTTACGTCTCCAAAGAAAAGATCGGTTCTTTGAAAGTGGATAAGACTGATTGAAAATCATTGTAAGTAGTCTTGTATTTACATATATATAGCAAATTCTCAGGCAATCTCTATAATTTGCTTTGCTCACAAGTTGCTAGCTACAGCATTAGTAAATAGGTTTGTACTTACGAAATAAAGCTATTCATTAGATCGTCAATGTATAAATTAGTACTTGGTATGTTTCTTCTCACGCCCAATATTTAGAAGACCTTTTTATACTTGTGATGCAACTCGTTATACTGAAGTCTCATTTGGACAAATCCCAAATGAATCTTACCTACGAAATGATCCGCCAACCGTCTGTCACTGTCCAATCTCGACAAATAAGCACCACAGCCTTCACAAACCTGAAGCTTTTGTTGTGATGATTGACCAACGTTTTCAGCGATGTTACGAACAGTTTCTGATAACTTTTCTCGTTCTCCATACAATTCATTGAGCTTTATACTTTCATGGAGTGCCTTCAAAGTCTCTTGTTCTGAAGTAAGGTAGTTGATTTCCTGTATCATAAGTCCGATTTTGGTATCTATAGTTTCCAATTGTTTCGTAACTTCTCCTATTTTAGCCTTTTCTTCAGCAGTGTGCTCCAAACGCTTCATTGCCAAGGCAATGGTATGGTCTAATTCATTTATATAAGACTGTAGATGTTTATAATATTCATATTCGAATTCTGGGAATGTCTCACCTTTCCGTTTGATTCGATACTCATATTCAAGCTTATGCTTTTCCAAATGCAATTTGGGACATTTCCCCAAGTCCTGTTTGGTACCAACAAATAAATCATGAGGACAGGTTCCTACAAGAAAACTCTTGCATACTCGATGGCTAGTCATCTCGGGGTCCCTTCTTCTCACAGAGGGAGATATTAGGGCTTCCTTCCCCATAAGTTGTTCTAGCAACTGTCTCTGTTCTTCAGCCATTAGTTTTATTGAAAGGTTGTTTGAAGTGAAGTGGAAATGTGTCTTATGGCAAAAACTTATATGATGCAATTTCGATCGGTCCTGCATACACGTCATCATGTTTTCTATTGTATGCCCATCACTGACTCCACACAAGCGCAGGGTTTAATTTTCAGCCAAGCCGCTTAATAGGCATTTGCAAACGCCAGTGTACAAACTGATAGCAGGGAGAAATAGAGATTGCACCGACTTATACATCTACCAACTTGCTTGTTATTGAAAATTTTTATATTGCAGAGCAGTTAATTGCGATAGGGGAAGTCACTACAGCTTTGACGTGTTTGCAGCAGCTTTGAAGTTTCATAGTCATCCAATTTTGATGAAAGGAATATTATCTGAATAGCTGAAAAATACCTAAATACCGAAATGAGACGATACCAGTTAATGGGTAGCAAAAAGGTGTTGAAAAGTCGGAAATCTGAAGTTAATTACCCCATGTTTCATATTTGTTCACTACCGTATGAAATTCTTCTCCAGATCTTTCATTATGTTAAAGATAGCATCCAGACGTTACTAAACCTCAGTCTGACATGTGCAAAGTTTAATAGCATCATCAATAAGAACTTTTTATACAAGGCGCTTACGTTCAAGTCAGGTGCTCAGTTTGAAAAGTTCAGCCAGCATCATCTTCCATCCATGAAAAGCTCGTTGACAAAGAAACTAAAAACCAATGAGTCAAGTTCAAAAATCAATTACATCGAATCAGTGCATATAATCAATCCTCCATCCAGGGATACAACATTTAAAACTAGTATTGCGGGGTCCTATGACGTAGAAAGTGTGGAAGTAAGTGGGTCACAACTTTCATATACACACTTCGTTTCTTCCTTACAGACACTATTGTCAGAGACCTATGGTTTGAAGACATTAAAATTCAGTGAAATTTCCCCTCTGTTCTCTTTACCCGAGGAAATAGACAATAATGAATCCAGTTACTTTCAAATATTGAAGAAAACAAAGGCTAAAAAAACATTAGAAAGATTAATATTACAAGGTCAATCAGGTTGGAATATTCCCTTCAAACCTTCTCTTATTTTGTCTTTCACCAATGTCTTTGATACCATAGGCGACTTGACCTTGAACAATTTTGTCATAAATGACTCTAAATTGCTATCAACATCAGTTACTAGATGTATTAGTATCCAGAAATTAACCCTTAATTCTTGCATATACCTGGAACAAACATTCCTTAGAGCTTCTCCCAACAAAAAGAAACTGTGCTCGCCCCTATTCGCCAATACCACCACATTACAGCTTCAGAATATTCAAACAAAACAGGATTTGTCTCTCATTGATTTCGTGAAACTTAATGGGAAACTACAGACATTGATTCTTGACATCGACTCGAAGATTTTTTACGACCACAATATGGAAACAAACGATAAAAGTTTTAATTTCACGAAGTACAATAATTTTTTCAAATTGGTTTGTTCTGGCCAAGGAAGTTATTCGTCATTGAAGGAGTTAGTCTTAATGAATTTTGATCTCTTCGATTGTGACGGCCACATGCATCACGTAAGAGAAAACACTGAAGAAGAAGAAGGTGATGATTGGATAGAAACTTCAACCGACAGATTCCAAAAACTTCAGTCGTATCTCTCTCAGATTTATAACTTAAAAATAATCTTGAAAGAAAAGAAAACCATGGTCCACACATGTATTAAATGTGGAATTCGATTCCAGCTCGAAGCTAATATCGATCCTCTTAAAGACTCCGGTGCAAGGACTATCGTTTCCTTGAGAGATACCGAGTGGTCTATCTTATTAAAACCACTATTAACAGGGAATGAGAAGTGTAATGTGGTGATTTACGATCACGAACTACAAGTGATTTTTTCCAGAATTGGACATAGTTTGACGAGATAGTGGTATTCTTTATATTTAGAGCGAGTTTTTAATAAATATTCATGACGATTTTGAGTGATATAACCGAAAGAAATAAAATTAGATAAGGCCGAATTGAATCCTTTGAATACAATGAAGCCGCTAAATATGGTTAGTAGATGCGTTAAAGAAGCTTACTCTCCGGATCAACATACTTATGACACATTCTGTTTACCAAACAATTTTGCCAAATAATTGGAAATACCATGGAAGAATGTATAGATTTTGTTTGGTTGTGAGACTTCATCAATATCTGAGTAATCGACATCAGACATGAAATCAGAAGAGTCATAGATGTAGTCAAAATCATCATACGTACTGTTATTATATCCTCTTGCTTTGCCTCTCAACGAAGACCCTGACATTATATCTACTTCTCTTTGAATAACCCGATCAATTGCATAAGGCTCCCCCCCTGCACCAAATATTTCTGCCATTATTTCTACATCTTCATTATTAACAGCAATGAATTTCCCTCTTTCAACTTCTACTCCAATTTCAATTAAATTGTAAGCAATAGATTCTGGTATTCCCTTGGAAATATCAATATTCAGATAACTTGCTTCACATTCAGGAGCAATATTTCTTTGGGACTTCATTTTTCCTTGAATCTGTTTAGCATTACGTCTCATAGATTGAAGTACATGGCTATAGTCAATTTCAGGCAATACTTGAAACTGGTTCTTCAAAGCAAAATAATCAGGTAACAATTGTATATCACCATTGGGCTGAATATCAACCAAACCATAGTTGTTGGGCTCTTGAGAAAATTCATAAACCAAACCTCCGGAGAAAACATCAATCATATCATTCGAATAAAGTGCTTGAACCTCATCGAAAGCTCTGGGAGTCACTTCGTTGCAACCAAATCTAAAACGTTAGTAAGTATAAATGGAAAAGCGTTACGAATCAACATACTCAGAGAAGAATACTGGACTGTTATAGTCACTGTAGTCATCTACAAGGATATTGTAGCCACTGGTGTAGAACGTTTGCTCTCCACACCATTGATAGGAGTTCACTCCGTAAAAATCAACGACCTCTGCCGGGTTAGTCTCAAAGCATTCCAAGTAGTCAGAGAAAGACATTCTATACTTAAGGTCATCGGCCGCAGAATACCCTACGGGAATCATCCGAGGGGAGTTATACTCCATGTATGTTTTGATATCTCTGACAAGAGCTTTCACGTAAACAGGAGAATGCTAAAATGTTAGATTTAAAGAATAAGAATAGTGCCAGGGGGACATACTTTGGCTGATCTTTCATCATTCACAACTTCATTCCCTGCAAAGAAACCAAGGGTATTGTTGTAATAGGAAAATTGCTCAATTACTTTGAAAATATTTTCCAAGTAAGCTTCGTTGTAAGAAGTCCACGGTTCATATCTATTCAAATGATGGTTAGGTAATGGTGAGTTGACATCAAGGACTAAGTAAATACCCGCCAGTGCCAAAAGTGACATACAAAAATCATGGTTTAAGTCAGTATTGATTGAATAAATTCTTATTGTCTAAAAGGTGGTTAGTATTGCCCTTTTCCAGGTGTAATATTGCTGGCACATACGTTAATATTCAAATCTTGAAACAAAAGAATATCTCTTGCACAAGTGACTGGATCAGATAAGGGATCAGAAGTTTCGGAAACTGCTGATGATCCTCCTGGCTGATAATCAACTCCCCTAATGTAAAACTTAGCTGTGTTAGTTTGATTTTCGCAAATGAAAGAGAAGCGAGTTAACATACTGGTTCTTTGGTGACTGTATCTACAAAATACTTCCCATGAACAGTAATAGGGTGAACAAAAGCAGTTACACTGCAGATACAGAACAATATTGGTATTAATATCGCTAACATTGATGCTGATGATTTATTGCCGTTTCCCAAAGTACACATGTCTTCAGCTTGGGTGCAAATTTTCAGCTTGGGTGCAAATTCTTTGTCTTCCACAAAGAAAATTTATGCGAGTGCAAAAATAATGTAAGGGATAGATATTGTAAAGATCTTGCTGTGGCACGAAAGAAACTTATTTAGTTAAAGCGAGTACTCTATAAACAATCAATCTCATTTGCACATGCTGAAGATATCGTTCAGGACTTCGTTTGGACTAAGAAGCCACAATGGAATGTCGATGTAAATTAATGACTGATATAATGTCCAAAAAGTTTTTTGAGGCTTGGAATAATCTATCGTCGAAAACAACTAATGACATACAGTATCACTGGTATATTGCCCTAAGTTAAGAGCTTGTGACAAGCTTAGCAAAGTGTAATGTTGTACGATTATTCAAAAATCTTTTTTTTTTACTTTTTTAAACGAGCGAGTGTGTATATGTTATACAGAAACTATATAGATATATATAGACGGGATAAATAAGAGGAAGGCCCTGTCGGTGGAGAAAAAACCTCGTTGGGGGAGTCAAATTGGAAATTGTAGTTGCAGCACAGAGCTTATTTACGCAAGGTAACCCATTGCACTACTAACGCTCTCATGCGGTTAGTCATCCACCGTGCTGTTCAGCTCTGCTGCAGTGGCTTGGAACTCCACTGTCCCGACTAACAGAGGTCGTTTCCACTAAACGTGGCCATAAAAGTTTTAGGAGGTACGGATCTTTCGTCAAGATCACGAGAGCTAAATTAACAGCTCCCAAATCAAGACAACGAAATCGCCTGCGTAGCGTAATGGTTAACGCGTTTGACTTCTAATCAAAAGATTGCGGGTTCGACTCCCGCCGTGGGTTCGTTAGCGGATTTAGCTCAGTTGGGAGAGCGTCAGACTGAAGTTATAACTCCAGTCACAGTTTAATCTGAAGGTCCTGTGTTCGATCCACAGAATTCGCATATTTTTTAGATATATGATTGTATAAAGTCTTTCATTAGTGTATTTTTTAGAGGCAGGGATTGGTTTTTAAAGATAGTTCATTAATAATTATACAATACTCGCAGAATCAAATTTCAAAATATTTCTCGACAGTAACGAGGCCTCTATCACCATTGGCATAGTTGACGTAGTTTGGTGAGTAATGGAAAATTTCTTCATAAGCCGGCACCATTTCCTTCACTTCCTTCTTGTCAACTAAGTTACCCAATTCACCCCAAAAACACCGTATACTTACTCCTAATTTATTAAGTTTGACCTTATTACTACTGGCAGATGCCAAGTCCACTAAATTTGGAACCCATTGGAATCCCAAGTGGTACCCAGAGTCCCAATCCAATTTATCCAAGTCAAGTTGATCAATACCATTTAAATTTTTATAGATATAATTGCCGTTCTTGTCTTTTGAAAATCCCTCAGGAATTCCTTGAACGATAAAATTTGAAGTTGCATTGTCCGTAGGTTTATCATTATAAATGATAACGGTTTTGACTGGGGAATCGTGGGAATTTTTGGCGAATAATTCAACAAATGTGTCAGAAAGATTGAAGTTGACTTGACAATTTCTTGTTTTTGGAGCATTAATTTTGATTTCTCCTGTTAATAATCCAAATGGATTATCGATATTCGAAGATGAATCTTTTATCACCTCAATATTGAGGTAATCATCAAAGGACTTAGCACCGGAGATCAAAGTTGGCAATAAAGAAGTATCATAAGAGTATACCACAGCCCCATTAGCGTTAGGTTCTGATTTGGTTAATCCATTACCATTTTTAACTGAAGGGATATCATTTAGTACATCAGAAACCCAAGTAGAGTCAACGCCCACGACGTTAATAGTGCTAGTAGCTGGCTTAGTATTCAAGTCGATTTTTTGAAGAAATCTTAATTTTAAAGGGTTCTGGGGATCAAATGGTGGCGATAAAGGAATGAATATTGCCCCTTGGATGATTATTAACACGAGGAAAATCACCACAATTCTATTAAATTTGAAAATAAATGGTAAGAATGGTAAAGACCAAAGGATCACAGTACCTTCAACAAATAAATAGAAGTAATTAGCTCCAGCAGCGTATTCTTGAACCGCCTTATTGAGACCACTTAAAATCAAGAAACCGGAGTTGTACACAATTAATGATGACAATGGAACGATTATAAGGAACTGTAGCGACCAATCATAGCTAAAGTATTTAGCAATATTATTGGTTGGCTTAGTGGAGACGTGAGATCCAATGGATAACGAGGATGATGCCAGTGATAAACCAGGATGCTGATCGATATCATCATCTTCATCAAATTGATTAGAGTTATAGCGTTGATTTTCTGAATTTTCCAACAAAGGCCGAGTTTCATGAGTGACTTCATGATGATGGTGTCTACCTCTCTGGAACGTCCAACCGAGTAAACCAAGAATAGAGGCAACTGACTGAAGAACTAACAAGATGGTAATAGGGAATTCACCAGTATGATCATCACCAAGTTGGTTTCTCGAGAGTTTGAAAGTAGAACAGATGGAAGCAATCCAGTAGACAAACGAGATTTGAAGTATGGAGATTAATTTTTCATCATGGTTGACTCCTTTATAACTCTTGAAGAAGAAGTTAAACACGTTGAGAACAAGGTAGTTGGTGAATAAAAAGAGCGAAATCAAGGAAAAAAGAATCAATAAGTAGCATGAATTTGGTAAGTACTCATTAACGCTTCTTATCAAATTAGTTGAGATTTTCAAAACAAATATTGATACCGCTAAGGAAACAGGTAACTTAATAAAGTTGACAAAATTGAAATCCCAATTTCTCTTATAATAGAAAATGATGAAACAAAGAGGGAAACTTATGGCTGGGATAAGCAACAAAAGCACGATGTTTAGAACCACGAATTGCGAGACAGGAATAGAGTAAAAGTAGTTTAAGAAACTAGTATACAAAGCAAAATCACGTTGGCTTTCATCACTCTCTTTATCCAAATCAATTGGTCCCGAGGTGATAATTTTGGTGAAATCTAAGGTGTTGGAGAACATGTGCCATAAAGATTTGATGTTTACGTTTCGGATACTATCCCCAGGAGTATGGTAAAGATCTCGGGGTCTAAAGAAAGCCAAGTCGAGCCCTCTTAATCCACCATCTTCTTTATAGATTAAGTAATCAGTTTCGCTTAATATCAAACGGTTATTAAAACCTTGTTGAAATAACGAGGTTGCATAGGGGAACCTAACCGCACTGAAGAATTTAACGATGCCATAATCGGTTCCTCTAAATAGAACAGCTTTACCACCGGCACCAGTCCCTTCTAAGTTCAAAAAGTATTTGACTTGTTTGAACCACGGATGGGATAAGAACGCTTGAGCACCGTACAACCCGGATTCTTCATTGTTATTGAAGTTGAATATGATAGTACGCTGTGGTTGAGACGTTTCTTTAGAGGTGTAAAAATCAAGCACGGCTAATAACGACGCAATTCCAAAACCGTCATCGGTAACACCAAAGCTACCGGGGACAGAGTCGAAATGAGCACTTAAAAGCAATGCTGGCAATGAACTATCAGTTCCATTAATTCTTACAAGCAAATTGTTACTTTCATAGTAGGTGAGGGCATCATGGGACAAGTAGGCTTTCATGAAAATGGCGTTATTGGTGTAATTCAAATCATTATCGTATTCGGAATATGTCTTCTTGCGTACAAAATGCTTAATTTGTTTCTCAAGGTAGTCGTGAACGTAGTCATTACCACTTGAGGTGTAGGGGTGTTGATATCTACCAATTTCTTGTAATGATGCCCAACCAGCTTCCACCACTTTGGATTCAAGACCAGATGGAGCATCATCCACGGAGAATTCCAAGGTGTTATCGTAGGCAGAGAGCACGAGTGTAGCCACAACCGTTAGGAATAAGAAAAATGTCAATGAGGTTTTACGGTATCCAAACACGGATCTAAGGAGTCGGATGAAAATGTTTACCTTTGCAGGGTTTGCATTGTCGGGGTTCTTGGAGTTTCCACTAACAGTACTGGACTGGGTGCTTTTAACTATGGTTGAACGACCAGAAGCCCCTTCCACGGGTGAAACAACGTCAGCCATGAAAACAACGTTCAATAGTTTTGATTGACGTTCAATGGGATAATTGACGTCTTATGGCAGTAAGTAGATAAGAATAGCTAATCGTTTCCTTCCAATTCCCTTCTAAAAGGCTTGCCTCATTCCCATTTTGGAAAAAAAATATCACGTTGTGCGGTACGGGTGAATGTTTAAAATGGCAGCAACTAATTTTTTTCAACGATAGTCTGGGGAAAAGTCATTGACAGGACGGTAACAACCAGGAGTAGCGATGTCACAATTCCCACCGTTAAAGAATGACTTGATACTTCGAGCAGCCAAGGGAGAAAAAGTCGAAAGACCTCCTATTTGGATCATGGTATGTTTTTCTTTTTTTTTTCTTTTCTTTTTCGATAGTGAAAAATTATGCTAACAATAAATAGAGACAAGCTGGACGTTACTTACCAGAATATCACGAAGTTAAAGGAAAGAGAGACTTCTTTGAGACCTGCAGGGATGCTGAGATTGCCTCTGAAATCACCATACAACCAATAGATCATTTCGATGGGTTAATTGATGCTGCTATCATCTTCAGTGACATCTTGGTGATTCCTCAAGCTATGGGATTTGACATTACTATGGTTGAAGGGAAAGGACCAGTTTTCAGCGATCCTTTAAGAGTTCCATCTGACTTATCAAGAATAAATTTGAAACCAGATATTTTAAAGTCCTTAGATTGGGCATTCAAGGCTATTACTTTGACGAGAACCAAATTGGATGGTAGAGTTCCATTACTTGGATTCGTGGGTGCCCCTTGGACGTTATTGGTTTATATGACTGAAGGGCAAGGTTCAAAGATGTTCAGATTCGCCAAAGAATGGATCTATGAATACACCAAAGAATCACATCTCTTGTTGCAGGCCATCACCGATGCCTGTGTTGAATTCTTAGCACAACAAGTAGTTGCTGGTGCACAAATGTTGCAAGTTTTCGAATCTTGGGCCGGAGAATTGGGACCAGATGCATTCAATGAATTCTGTTTACCGTATTTACGTCAAATTGCTGAAAAATTGCCGAAAAGATTGGTCGAGTTAGGTATCAAAGAAAAGGTTCCTCTTACTGTTTTTGCCAAAGGAGCCTGGTATGCTCTTGACGATTTGTGCGAGTCAGGCTACGATTGTGTATCATTAGACTGGTTGTACAAGCCAGAAGATGCGGTTAAAGTGGTTAATGGAAGAAGAATTACTATGCAAGGTAACTTAGACCCCGGTGTTATTTATGGATCTGATGAAGTGATTTCTCAAAAAGTAGAACAGATGATTAAAGGTTTTGGCGGTGGTAAGCAAAACTATATTATTAATTTTGGTCATGGAACCCATCCCTTCATGAAGCCATCAAAGATTGAGCATTTCTTGAAAGAATGTCATAAATTCGGCTCCCAATAGGACTCTGGGTATACATGATTTTACTGCGGAAAGAAAGTTCACTGACAAAATACATAATCTTACATAGACTGTAAACTATCGTCTGTTAGTTATGGTCACTAGCAGGGCTTGCTATAATCCCTATAATTTGCCGTGGTGAACGGAGCTTGTTGTTTGTTGTTGTGGCGGTAGGTCTGACTCACACTGTACATAATTAATAAGTAGAGTAAAAGATTTTTCAAGACATTTTTTGTGTGCTCGATCTTCAAATCAATCACTTATTGTAAAGCAATATTCATGGCGTCCAAAACCCCGACTATTGAGCGGGATGATTGCTACATATATGACTTGGCTGAAAATGTTGCCAAGTCGTTGGTGTTGATGTACTTCAACTCGTCTACTGCTGAAGTTCAGCCGCAACCGCAACCCCAAACCTTTTCCAATTCAGCCAAACCTACGCCCAGTCCGGCCAGCGGTAACTGTACAACGTGTAAACTGATGACCGAACCACTGCCGGAGGCGAGGAAAGAGCATTACAAGACCGACTTACATCGCTTGAATTTAAAACGAGTCGTTGGAGGTTTGCCACCTTTGGATGAGGAAGAATTCGAAGAATTGCTAGAAAAACAGTCCATTGAAAGTTTATCAGGTTCCGAAGATGAATCAGAAGGAGAAGAAGTGGTGTTGGATACAATTTTTGAGAAGCTTTCCACCAAAGGTTCGGTTGAGGATGAAGAAATCGTCAGTCATTTGAATACGAAGTCTCCTCTTATTCTCTTCAAATCATCATTAACTTCCGACGATAAAGCCCTAGGAGTGTATAAATCTGTATTTACCCACGAGCAACTCCTCCAGGATCCTACAACTGCATTAAAGTCATTCTCACAACCTCCTACCAAGGACAAATTTCTGGCGCTTCTCATGATTGGTG
Source organism: Isabelozyma heimii (assembly GCA_030555995.1). Classification (NCBI taxonomy): domain Eukaryota; kingdom Fungi; phylum Ascomycota; class Pichiomycetes; order Serinales; family Metschnikowiaceae; genus Isabelozyma; species Isabelozyma heimii. The sequence goes on from JANIVW010000033.1 coordinate 122,900, forward strand.
GGGGACATTTTGCCGGGGCCATCATATCCCACAAACGGAAGAGTATTCGAGGAAACGTCAATATGAAGGAAAATCGTTATGAGGAGCAGGTTGAGGTGCTTGACTCGAAAACTTTCCATCGTTATACTACGAGGAGAAAGCAAGGTGGTTCTCAAAGTGCCAGTGATAATGCCAGAGGGAAAGCCAATTCTGCTGGTTCTAGTATTCGTAGATACAACGAGCAAGCATTGATAAAGGAAGTAAGGGAGCTCTTGGATTCGTGGAAGCACTACTTAAACTCTTGTGAATCTATATTCATCAGAGCTAACGGTGCTAGCAATCGAAAGATTCTTGTAGGCTACGAAGGATCCGTTCTTCAAAACAACGATTCAAGAATCAAGGGTTTCCCATTCACCACCAAGAGAGCCACAAAGTCAGAATTGCGAAAGGCTTGGGTTGAATTGTCTTACTTGAAGGTTGTTGACATACCGAAAGTGAATGACAAACTTAATAAGAAGTTACAGCAAGAGCGTGAAGCCCGTATAAATTCACAGATCCAAGTGAAAAAAATTGTTGAAGAAGAAGCTCCTGAGGTAAAGTTGACCTCCGAGTTGGTAAGCTTGCTTAAGAAATCAAAAGCCCCTATGGTGATTAATTTCTTCAAAAAGAATAAACTTCTGACAAACTTTGCATTACAACCTACAAAACAGTACCTTCATCACCCACTCCCCTTACATTATGCATCCTCACAGGGACTTAACCATATGGTACAGATTCTCCTAGTCAACTTGAAAGCAGATCCTACTCTTACTAACGAATTTGGAAAAACTGCTGCTGAATTAAGTGCTAATAATAGTACTCGAAAGGCATTCCAAACATCCAGATATTCGTTAGGGGAGAGTTACTGTGATTGGAGTGTTGCCAAAGTAGGTAAGGCCAGGGCCAAAGAGGAATTTGCTGAAGAAGAGGAGGCAGAGAAGAAGAAGGAGGAAGCAGAAAAGAAAAAGTTAATTGAAGAGGAATTAGCTAAAAAGACAGAAATGGAATTAAAGACTCCAACTTTCAGCTCGAGTGGAGTTTTGTCCCCAGGTGGAAATCCTCTTCTAAGTAAACTTCCGGATACCAGTGGTTTTAGCGAACAGCAAAAGATGAGGCTAATGAGGGAGCAAAGAGCCAGAGCAGCTGAAGCCAGATTCAAGAAAATGCAGGGCAATTAATTTATATAATTTATAGACCATAGTCATAGAAATAAACTACAAGTTTATTATGATGCAAAAAAAAATGCCTCTATTTTTCATTATATATTGTACTGTCGTCAGTATTGATGTCTGCTTATATAGTTGAAAACTCTCGAAAATGGCAGCTCTGAGGGAAAATAAATTAACAGAAGACTCCTATCTCAAGAAACAACAAAGGAGATCATGGGCATTTATTGCTTACCTGATCAGCCTATTCGTCATCGAGCTTCATTTTACCGGGATTAAACTTCGTAAGCACAAAAGTTATAGGTGGATCATCGTTGTTTTTCGATTTTCGAATAATTTCATCAATTATTGGGTCTCCAGTGTTGATTTGATTTTCCGTATTTACAGGATCAAAATGTTTGTAGTCAGCTAATGCGTTTCTGATGGAAATCTTAGCCCGTTTCGGTTTGCCGTCAGCTTGCTTGAAGTCTAATGCACTCATCCAGTCATTTTCAGATCCTTGGTCACTTTCAGGTTCTATTTCACTCTCTGGTTCATCGGCTTCAAGCGTGTCACCATTTCCTGAACATGCACATCTGAGTAGATCGTGAGTATTACAATTCGTCTGTTCGTTGATAGTAAAGAGATCCTTTAAGTCGGTGATATCAAATGTATCCAGTTTGGAATCTGGCTTTCCATCTAAAAACTTATCACTCAAGTTACTCTTCATGATTTGACGTTGAAATATCTTCTCATCAATACATCCAGTCGTCATAATCCTATAAATAAAAACTGGATGCTTTTGACCATCTCGGTGAATTCTGGCCATTGCTTGTAGATCCACTGAAGGATTCCAATCGTTGTCAAAGAGAACTAACCTTGAAGCACCAACCAAATTTAGCCCAACTCCTCCTGATTTGGATGATAATAAGAAGACTGAAATATCTGGGGATTTGTTGAAGGAGGTAACAATCGAATCTCTTAATTTGTTTGAAGTAGATCCATCAAGACGGGTGAAAGCAATATTCAATTTCTGAATTATTTGTTGGAGTAAGTCCAATGTTTGAGTATAGTTAGAAATCAATACAGTTTTGGCATTGATCTTACGAAACTCTAACAACAAGGGAATCAACATATTGATTTTTGAACTTGCGACGGTAGTCAAATTTGACGCATCGACAGATCCTGGTGCGATTGAATTGAAAAATTTATCATTCTTCAACAATGCTGGTGAATTACAGAGTTTCTTGAAAAGTGTTATTAAAGGAAGGGCATTATTGACATTTGAATCAACCATTAAAGAATCGAACCTTTTCGTTTGCATGATGGAATGGAATAATTTGATTTGCAACTTTGTTGGAGGACAGAATAGAATTATATCGGTTTTACTAGGCAAATAGTTGGAGGTAAAATCAGAAGTTCTACGGAGGACGAACTTGCCAGTCAATCGGATTAACTCGTTAGAAGCATCTTCACCTCTTTTGATCACATCTTTGTTTTTACAATTAACATCTCTAGAACGTAAAATTGGAGCAAGAAATGTCTTTTGAAAAGAAGCATATGATCCCAAACTTCCATGATTAACAAAATCAATGATGTTATAAAATTCTTGCAAGTCATTCTGAATAGGAGTTCCAGTCAAAATGACTTTCTTATCAATATTCAATTCTTGGAATACCTTCAAAACTTTATTGGCCTTATTCTTTAAACGATGTCCTTCATCACAAACTAATAAATCAAACTTAACAGTTTTCAATTCATTTTGGCACGACAAGATCTTTTCGTACCCCATGATCAACACTTGATAGACATTGGTCTTACCAAAATTTATAATATCTTGCTTATCTTTCACCGTGGAAGAGCCTGTTTTGTTGTTCATAGCAAGGCATCCGAGTCGATTCATATCGAGCCATTTTTTGAACTCCTTCCGCCAATTGTCAATCAATGTGACGGGACATGCAATTAAAACTTTCTTGACCACTGGTACTTTGAAAGGGCTTTGTTTAAGGAGTGTCCAAATTGTAGTGATCGTCATTAAGGTTTTCCCCAACCCCATTTCATCTGCTAGTAGGGCACCTTGGCCTTGGCCCTTTGGAGACCGAAATCCCATAAGACATTCGTAGAGAAAATTAACACCTTCCACCTGATGAGGTCTCAAGTGACGCGCAACTTGGGGGTCAATGACCACATCTACATACTCAGTAGTGTTAGGAGGAGGTGGTAGTACTATGGAGTTGTCTTCAACAGGGTGTAGGTTCTGCCTAGATGTAGCTTGAGCAGAAACTTTTATGAAAGGCTTCAGGACTGGTTGAAAAACAGACGGTTGACTTCTTTCTTCTGGTTCTGGTTCACCAAGAAATTGTTGTAACTCCAATTTACTGGTGATTTCATAGTCCACCTCTGCTTCATATTGCCCAAAAAAGATGATTCCAGAGATGACGGTTTTCTTCGTCCTTGCTAATACTTTGTACACATTTTTCACTTTGACGTTACTCTTAAGGGTTATACCATTAGACGTGACCACAATAAACCCATCGCCATCCCAGCTTTTATTCTTCTTGTTGGTGTATTTCCTCCACTGAACAGTGTAGTACTTTCTGTCTACCTTGAGGTCCTGTTGTTGAGCAGGTGTCGGAAGTTCCGGGTTTGGCTTCAATTTCTTAATTCCTGCAACATTGGGTTCAGGGCTTTGACTTGCAACTAACGGGGTCTTCACTACGCCTTGACTAGAAGAGCTCAAGAGTAGACGCGGGGGCTTGAACGGGGCATTTATACCTCTCATGAAGGATTGACAGGAGTTTTTGGATATTAACCGAAGTTTTATAGAAGTCACTGATTTCGACCCCAGATCATAATCTTGAACACGTGAAAGAAGTGTTTACATTTTCACTATGCCGCGATAGTGAGACTTTGACAGAAAAAGAAATCATAAAAATAAAGAAGACCTAATAATCAAAAACGAACGATACATTAACTAATAAATACATTAAACATGGTTACACGTAATTTGTGAAAAAAAGACACGAGTAAGACATGAAACAGGATTTCATGATTGGTGGATTAAATGGGTGGATTAAATGGAAATTTCAGCTTCACCAAATAAGTAGTAGTAGGATCTGGAGATCATAAGCAGAAGATGTCCAGGGAGCCAGAAGTAAAGACCGTATCCGATGAATAAGACAAACGAAAGGAGGAAAATGTGTAAAAGGAAAGATTCTACCTTGGTCAACATGTAATGAGGAAAAGAGTGGTAGTAAGTATTATATAAAGATCTAGTCTTTGAAACAAGCGAGCGGTTTTCCATTGCGGGATGTGTAGTTGTGAGTAAGGAAGAATGTATTAGGGATCTCAGAACGAAAGTGAAAATTCTGGTGAAGGAGGATGTGGTTCAGTCTTTATAAGTGAAAAGAAATTTTGGTTAATCTCGCTATAGCCTCTCTTCGAAACCTAGAAGAGTAACGCGAGAAAAAGAAATCGCAGGTGCAGGTCTCGCGGTGCACGGATGTGCGATATGGTGAGCCGATAGAGAACCGGCCGTTAATATCGGTTTTCGGTACCAGCCGGTAGGTTTCAAATACCGACATAAGATCCTTGAAAGTGATTATAGCCGATTGTATTGTAAGTTTATTATTATACGAGTGTACTATCTTGTGAGCTTAGTGCTTTATGAGTGTAATATTTTGTGAGTCTATTGAGCTTGTGAACATACTGACTTCTGAGTGAACTGGCTCCTTAGTGTATCAACATAGAGGGCAAGAGAAAGTGAAGGGATTCTCAAAATGAACTTAGAATCTGCCCTTTCAACTTCCTTGAAGGTGATCTCCCAGTCAGTGGTAGAAGTTGTCTTGCACTTGCCGACTTTTGCAGCCAATGCATCCGTACACCCACAATAAACTATTTTTCAGAGATGAGATCTGTCTCCATCTTTCAAGACTAACTATGAATATGGATCCTATATCTGAACATATAGACAGGATCTTCAGCAGTCGACGAGAATCACCGTCTCTCCTCAGAGAAAATGAAATCAAGCTTATAAAGCAGTATCTTATTGTGTTAAAACCCAAAATTTCCAAGCCTGATGCCCAGACCATCGCAAAGCTATTCCCTCTAGTGAAATCCAAGTTGGCTGCTACCACCGGGATTGATGAGTCAAGAGTATTATTAGGTGATACATTGTCAATTTTGCTTCTTAGAGCAACTCAAACTGACCATATAGCGTCCATCCACGAAGCAACTTCCTTCGATGACTTGAACCTGATTTTTCATTACATCTCCGACTTCTTACAGAATGGTGTTGGCCCACTAGCGAATTCATTGATGTCTCTTTTATCAAAATTGATATTTTACGTTAAGTCTTATCCTAACTATTTGAACATGTTACATACATGGGTCGATTACTGTTTGAGGTTGTCTTTCCTTTCAAGAAGCACTTTCTTGCTCATAGAAACTCTAGCAAAAGAGTTGCCTACCACCCAGTATATCTTGGAAGCATGTCCACAATTCCCTATTAAGTGCTTGGACATTATGTGGTCTAATGCCTTGGCCAATTCAGCTAGTAAAGCATTTGCAACAATTTCGCAGTCAGGCACTTGGTACGACGATGTCTTTGAAGCCCTACTTGACTCGAATCGCCGTAAGAACATTTTCGTTTACCTTTTACCCTTGATTTTCAAGTCATATCCACAAGACTATTCCAACTTTGTTCACGAGAAACTTAACTTTACGGGCTTTCTTTCTAATAGAGATATTGAACTAGCAGTTGGGATATTAAATATTGGAATGGATCTAGCACTCATAAGTAATCCTTTTAGTCCTAACATATCTCCAGAGGAGGTTATTTTATCTCAAAAATACCTTTGCAGTCTCCTCACTCACCATGATGAAAATCTTCGTATCATTGCATTCTCATTACTTGTGAAAGCTAATAAAAACACTGAATCCATTTCCAATTATACTTACGATATAATTTTAAAGAAGTCGTTGGTGGAGATCTTTTTGAAAGAATCAGACACCGTGGAATCTCGGTCTGAGTTCATCACAAGCTTCAGACAGTTCGTCCTCCGAATCCGAGATTCGTCTTTTTCAAACAATCGTGAGCTTACGAGACTTCGAAAAGCTAACAAAGATGACAAGACCCAACTCCAATTGGACTCTAGTATTGAAAGAGGGGAAACGTTTCTACAAGAAGTGGTGATGATATTAACAAGCTCAACAGTAACTGGTTCATCATATTGCCAACTTACTCTTGCGTTGAAGCTTGTAGAAATTCTCATTGAACAAGAGCTCGATGGAGTCGATAGATCTGGCAAAGCTACCACTTTCAAAACCCAGAGAAAAAAACAGAACACGAAATCGAAATTTCCATTCGTCGTACAAATATTCAATGATGAGTTGATAGAGAATATCTTCAAGCTAATTACCAATAACTATGAGGACATACGTGATCGGAGTTTGAAATTGCTACTTGATTGTCCTCTCGAGAAAATTACTTTTGTTGATAGTGAAGAAATGATATGTGCGGCCACTCAACTTCTCTATGATCTACGAGGAAGAGCAAGTGAAGGAGGAGCAAAAGTTTTCCAGTTTTTATGTCAATACCACGAGGCTTCTCAAAACTATCCATCAGTATTCAAAGTATTTAATCATTTGTTGCGGCTATTAGAGAATGCTTTGGAGATTTTTGAGCTACAAGGTCATCAGTCGAAGCAGTGCAGAGTTCATGGGATATTCACTGCTGTGAGGTTGGTTTTGGAGAACGTCTCCATGATTAAAGTATACAATTCGTTAGGAAAGAACATAGATGATTGTTACTCTAGTTTTATTAGAAATACTTCTAAGGTTTGCGCATCTGCGAGTGGTATTCTTCTGACTGCTGGTGAAAATGAACAGGATGAGGATACTCAGTTGGCCTTTTGCCACAGCTGGAAAGTTGTGAAGGAGGCTTCAAGTCTTATTGGAGCGATTATCAGTCTGAAATACACCTATGATAGCACCTTTTCTGCTTCAGACCAAATTTTCTCCCTTGGGTCAGCGATAATCATGGATTTATTAGCTTCAGTGAAACATAGAGGGGCTTTCGCATCAGTGTATCCAACGTTTGTGTTAATCTGTAGAATATGCTTTCAGGTTGGATCACTTAATCAGCTTCCTCATCAGTGGTTGCAAAATAGCATCAAGAAAATAGAAACCAACCACCAGCGTATATCCAGAAGATCAGCAGGATTTCCTTATTTGATTACCGGGATTCTTACAGGAGAAAAATCAACCAATAGCCTGAAACTAGCAAAGTTGACGTTTAACCAATTGCTCAGAATTGCCAAGACTAATTATATTCCCAATGCTGATGAAAAGAATGATATTCCTCAAGTACATGCCTTCAATTGCATCAAACATATATTCATAGATTCGCAACTATCACAAGTCAGCTATGATTATGTCAATGAAGCACTTCAATTATCCCTATCGAACTTCAACCATAAATCATGGGCTATCAGAAATTGTGCTGTGATGCTTTTCACAGCTTTGCAGAACAGAATCTTCGGGGCAAATGGTGTAGAAGCTACCTCAGCAAGATCTTTCTTTTCGAGGTTTTCTGGTGTTGATGACCTCCTTTTTGATTTACTAGTTGGTGCAGTTGAAGATGGCGATGTTGTGAGTGAAGTCATCTTCCCAATTTTGACTATTCTCTCTAGATTGCAAAATGTGGATGATAATAGTAGAGAGCTAGATCGCTTTGAGAGCATTTTATTAAATCACTGCTTGAACAACAAAGTTTGGAAAGTTAGAGAGATGGCAGCAAGGCTGTTGGCATCAATTTTGAGTCTGAATAGTTTATTACCAGTTGTACAGTCACTTCTTGACGATTCTGAGGACCCAACTTCAGTTGACTTAAATAGGGTTCACGGGAACTTACTAACAGTTTTAGAGATCACGAAAAGAATAATGAGCAAACAGCTGCTATCTTCTTCGATTCTGGAGCTGGTTGTAAGCAGATGGGAAGTATTTTCTCGTAATTCTTCGAAATTTAGCTTTGTGATAGCAAAAGCCTACGTTGATGTTTTGGCAGCTGTTGAACACATCCCCAAAAATTTCCTAGATACTCTTCTCAAAGAATATTCTCGTCATGATAAACATGAAGGGAAGAAACTCAATGGTACAAAACTGTTGTATTTATCCACACTACTTTCCTTCTGTTTACACCAATTGCTTATATCAGAAAGTTCCCGGGTCATCAGCACTATATCTCGTCCACTCCGATCAGAAGAATACCAAGCACAACTAGAAATCATAAGGTTTTGCAAGGACAATTTCGAAGTGCTTCAAAATAATGGGGATGTCTTGATACTTTTTGGTGATTTGTGGACTCTTATTAGTGATGAGAGCACTTGGAGCCTTGTCAAGGAAAACGCTTTGGAATTATTTGGAAAGTTGATACAGTTCAATCCTGAGTTATGTGGAAGTGCCGAAAACAAAAGGAATATTATCTCGCTCCTTATGGACTTTAAAGAACGGATCAGTAATGATAATATTGCTTCGGTACTTGAAGCTGTAGCACCTATTATTTCTGTAATGGAATCTGAGCCTGTTTATCTTGATTTATTTGTGGAAATGTGTGGATTGTGCACTAGTGATAGTATGCCATTTTCGATAAGATATGCTGCAAACCATGCATTGGTGACGTTTGTTACTCACTATCGCCATTACAACGCACATATGGCTCGTGCTATGTGCAACATCCATTCTTCACTAAGTGATGATGATGTCGAAATCAGACGAATGGTTGCAAAAAATGTATCCAATATGTTCAATAAAGAAGAGACCGATGATGTACTGGTTTTGGTATCGGGGACTTTCTTCTCCGAAGTTATAAAATTAATCCCCGGGAATATCTTAGAACTCGCTTTGGTGTCATACTTTATTGAATCAAAACCAACAGTGAGTGATCGGATGCTGGAGCCGGGACTAGAAAGCGTAGACCTGTTGTTTGAGCCGGAGAGTCAAAACTTGTATAGGGACATGATCACCCATAGAAGACAGATCATTGATGCAATTCTTCAGCTTGACAAGCTTTCTGGAGTTTCAATTTGCAAGTTGACAGATAAAATACTTCGGGATCTTTCTTCCATGACTGAATATATAGATCATACTGGTGGAGTCTTAGGATGGTCAAGAAACCCTTTTGTTTTTACATCTTTCAACGAAACAGTGCTAAGTGCAAAGCTCCTCTTGATGATTGAAGACGACATCAGTGTCAAGCGTGAAGTAGAAGATAGAATTGGGCAAGCATGGGGTATTCTGTCCGTTCGTCGTATCTGCCAAAAATAGACACTTATCTTACTTATAGTTGCAAAATGCCCTATTGGGATAAATGTGCGGGTAACCCTCTCAAATAATTCTAGTATTTGGATTGAAAAATTTTCTGAGTACATAGTTACTTCTTTTTAACCAAGACCATCTGGTCATCTGGGTCAAGTACTCCCTTCTGGCCCACTGGTCTGCGAATAGGTATGTTCAAATTCAATAACTCGATGGGGATGAATCAAATTTCTAGGATGAATACCTTTATAACAACTACGAATTTCTTCACCTGAATTACCATGTGGAATAAAATAAATCAGAGCTTTTTAACACTGAGTTTTTTGATTCATCATCACCAAGGGGGCTTTCTTTAGAAGCAATTGTACTAATACCGGTAGCTTGTTATTGATTCCTTTAGAGC